>SNQJ01S0033006.1:0-37829 GCA_010110895.2 Picea sitchensis
ACCACAAGACAAATCCTTCTATGTTAGGTACCTTAGACTCTTCATGCTCCCAAGTTTCAACTAGACAAATAACATCAATATCACTCAGGATCCAACTTATCATAGGACCTTTGTGTCATGGAAAGCCACGACAGTTCCAAAAAAGGATCCTGAGTGTCCCAAATTCCTATTTATTATTATTCTTCTGGTCTCTATCCCTAACAATAGCTTTTTGATTTCTAATTATTTCCCATTTTCCTTCTTTCATGGCTTATTTTACCTTTTGAACTTCCTTCCTTAATCTAGCTTGGTCTTCGAGAATGAGGTCTTTATTTATAAATATTCTTGGCCCTTTTAAGCTTGGAGATTTACTGAGTATGTTATATTTATGGTCATTACAACTTTCTTTGACACGAATCAACCTATCTTTGTGATCAATTATTTTTCCTAGCCTCTTTGCTTCTATGAGGTAAGTTGTATCAATTTGTGATTTATTATTTAATTATTATTTTACTATTGCTAGTATATCCTCCTCTTGTTGTTCTTTTATACCAAAAATTATAAGGTTCAAGGCTCTTTTATTATGCTCATGGTCTAGTTCGATTAGTTTATTCATTTCCTCTTTGATGGGTTTGATATACAATTTTCTTTCTAGATTACTGAGGATCAAATTGTTGGTTAGTTTTTCTTCTAGCTCTTTAATCCTATCTCTCAAGTTGTTATTTTCTTCAGCCTCTCCTTCTTAGGTTGATTGTTTATGTTTTTCAATTTCGTGAATCATATCCCTCATTGTGTGCAATTCACTCTTGAACCCTAAGAATCAGAGTATTAAAATCACCTTAGACATCAATTATACAACTTCCAATAAATACATATTTTATTTTTATTAATAAATAAATATTACTATTTTCATTAATTTTATATTTAAAATATTTAAACAAATTTAAAACACAAACCATATTAATAATGTTTAACAGAAATTTAATAATATATGTGTAAAAAATATTATTTAATTATTATCTTCAATATAACTTCATCCAAATACATATTTTCATTTTATTTTTATTAATAAATATATTATTATTATTATTTTATTAAATTATTATTTAAAATATTTATAAAAACTCTTTAAAATATTTATAAAAACTTTTTGTTTGATTTAATTTAAAAAAAAAAATTGTTTGATTTAATTTAACAGAGAAATTGACAAAAACTCAATTACATAATAATAAAAACACTAAGATCATTAAGGCGCCTCTCTAAATGCCTCATTATGGTTGAATGCCTCATTACATGTGTCTTAAGCAATAGTTCAGTTCTTCTATGTTTCAAGGAACTCTAATTAAATTTAACTAGGGCCAAGCTTAAATGATAACAAGGGAACATTAAAATACAATTGGTTCACCACCTAGGATTTGGAAAAGTTTCAGCGTGAATATGCACCAGAAGCATTTGGATAAAAAAAAATTACAACCCAGTATTTGGCTAACTTAATTTTTTTTTCCATCGAAAAAGACGCTTTATATTATAGAAATATAAACGGTTACAATACAGACTGAAATCAAAATTCCCAAAGCCCCTAATACTTCCCATGCCACACTCAAAAAGAGAGAAATGGATGTTGTCCAACTCTGTTACATAAAATGTTACCATACAAATAGATATCAAGATTCCCAGAGCCCCTAAAACTTGCCATGCCACACACAGGAAGAGAAAAAATGGACGATGTCCATCCCTGTTGCATAAACCGAGAGATTCCCATCTCATAGAATCTCCTCAGCACAACAATAAAAGGCTTCCAATTAGGAAACACCTAGCAGTCCGTCCCTTTGCAAAAATAGCAATAGCACATTTGTTGATCACTAATACACTCAAAGGACTAATATAAATTTAAGAACTAGTGAGGCCCTTCATGGCCAGCTTCAACTTGAAAGTATTCGATCGATCCTGGATTTTTTATCATGGCCATTTTAGATAATCTATCTACCTCTGAATTATCTTCTCGAAAAATATGCTTGAATGAAATACTTTGAATTGTTTTTATCAATTTTGTGAGTCTTTCCTTCCAGCATACCAATGCTATCACCTGTAAGCAGCCATTTCCACATAACTAGTCAATTACTATCTTAGAATCCCCCATGACCGAGAAATTTGAGATAGTAGGGCGAGAAGCCAGGGTCAGTAGAGCCTAAGATCCCATCAACTCTGATCGATTATTAGTCCCCGAACCACAATTAATTAGCCAATGGATAGTCCTAAACTCATTGATCTTGAGAATTCCACCTGCTCCATTGTTGTTCCCTGTTGCAGTCGCTGCACCATCAAACCATCCTACTGGCCCATCCCACACCCATCTCACCATATTTTTCCTAAAATACTTTTGTTTGGTAGGTTTCCTATGCTCAGCAACGTGTAAAGTCGACAGGAAGGCCACTTTTTGTATCGAGGGATCCCTATTTTCAAAAATTGTTAGATTCCTCTCTGTCCATATGTTCCAGCAGATATATAATGGGAGTGTAAGGTAATCTGAGCATCTTATTCTCCAATTGTTAAAACATTCATTTAAGGAGATTCACGTCCATGTGCCCATTAAATTTAGTTTTATCAGAATGCTTTGCCACACTGCTCGAGTAAAAGGGCACTCAACGAACAAATGGATACATGTTTCCAAATTCATTTTACAGAGTATGCAACGGCCAGGACCAACAAAGCCTCTTCATTGTAAAATCTCCCAGGTTAGAATCTTGTTTTCAATCAACAACCAGGTAAAAAGTTTTAGCTTCATAGGAGCTAGCCATGTCCATAAATCTTTTCTCCATCCGTCGGTCGCCATATAATTATTTTTAGTTTCGATTGCCTCATATATGTTTTTTACCGAGATCCTTCCTGTAGTATCCCCACCTGTCCACATAAGAGTATATGGTTTTCTATTCAGCAGCACCCCCTGATCTATAAGCTTATTCCTATAGGTCTTCCATTCAGTCGCTAGATCGCCCTCGATACCCAACTCCTCACTTTTGATCCAAGTTTGTCCCATCGCATCATGTCTTGCATCCCTGCTCTCCTAAGATAAAAAATAAATGCCTTGTTGATTTAAGAAAGAGATCAATTCATCTGATAAAATAGATTTATCACCCATTCCCAAAATCTGATCTTTGCCAATCCTAATCAGTTCTCCCATACCCGGACACCACGCCAACCAGTGCAATAAAATTGGTAAAGATCTTTGAAGGTATCTCCAAGTCGGAGATCCTTTTTCTCCTCCCAATAGAACCCTACGAAGCCATCATGCCACAAATACATCGGGAAAGTATTTAGTTTTTAGCACTCTGTGCCAGAGCCCTTCATGCATCATCCCTCTCCACAAGGTATTAACCATAATTGCTTTGCTGAAATTGTCCAAGTTTCTCAACCCCCATCCCCCAAACTTCCTCGGACACGCAATGATACTCTAGCTGCAAAGATGATACCCTTTCTTTTGTTTTTTCCCATTCCATAAACACTTGTAAACCAATTTACGAATTTTTACTAGAACTGAGGAGGGGATATTGGCCAAAGACAGCCATTATACTGGCTGAATTTCCAGAACCACCTTTATCAAGACTAGGAATCCACCCAAGGTCAACCACTTGTTGCATCAATGACTGATACATATTTCGTACTTGGAAACTAGCCAATCCCATTCCTCCACTTTATACCTGCCAATTTTTTAAAAATATCCAAGATAATTAAATCCATCAGACAACTCTTTTAAGTTAAACAAGAAGGAGGATTTTATAGAATCCAGGACGTCCTGTTGAGCCCCAGACTGATAAAATGTCGATTTCTAAGAGATGATTACTAGCCCCGTCGAATTACAGAAACTGAGAATCCTATGAATCTCAGCCCATTTGGTGATCGAGGCTTTTGACATTATCAGAATATCATCTACAAAAAGTAGATGGATAATATTCAATGATATGGATACCTTAATACCTGTAATTAATCCATCCTCTTGACCTTTTTTTGACTCTAAACTCAAGATTTCTAGAACCAGAAGGAAGAGCAGAGGAGATAGCGGGCACCCCTGCCTGAGTCCCCTTCCACTTTTAAAGAATTTTGTTGGTTCCCCATTTATAAGAATTGCAAAATTCGTCGATGATATGTAGCCCATTATCCACCTGGTTAAGCTTAGGCCAAATCCGCAATGAAGGAGAACCATTCGTAGGAAATCCCTGCTTATATAATCAAAATCTTTTTTCCAGTCAATTTTTAAAATTAGAGCTTGTAACTCTTTTTCTTTTATGCTATGAATGCATTCCTAGGCTGTACCAATCGCATCAATAAATTGTCTACCTTTTAGAAACCCAAACTGTTCCTTAGATAGTGTCCTTGATAAAATATGTTTGATCCGATTTGCGATTATCTTTGTAATAACTTTGTAACATAAATTACACAACGCAATCGGCCTGAAATCACCAAATGAAACTGGACCACTCACCTTTGGAATCAGAACAATGAAGGTCGAGTTTATGGAACTGTTCACCACAACAGAGAGTTTGGATTCCTCGACCGCCTCCAAGAGATCGCTAGCTATCACCTCAAAGAAAAAAAGGAAGAAATCCATGGTCCAGCCATCTGGACTAGGGCTCTAGTCTTTTTTCATACCCCTAAGAACCTCTAACACTTCCTCCTTTGTACATTGTTTATCTAAAGACCCTCCTTCTTTACTAGTCTCGCATACCGGCACACAGAAGCAATCTGCTCCATAATCGCTTTGTGCTTGGATTCCTGGTATAAAGAGCTGAAGTGTCTTACCACTTATTTCTTAATGGCTTCCTGTCCAATGTGTAAATTATCCTTTTCATATTTTATTTCCCACAAGTGTTTCTTATTCCGTCTATAGCTTGCATATCTGTGAAAAAACTTTGAATTTTTGTCCCCTGACTGTATCCAGATTGCCCTACTTTTTGCCGCCAAAGCTTCTCCTCTGCCATCAAAATCTTGTTCTTGTTTGTTTCTAGAGTTTTCAAACGATCTAGAGGAAAGTCTTGAAGAGAAATCTTTGTGTTTTGAATTGATAGAGCCGCAATCTCCCCTTCGATATCATCTAGTAATTGCTAATTAGTTATTTTCTTGTCCACAGTCCATTTCTTTACCTCGTTTTTTAGAAATCCTAGCTTCATTACCATTCTGTGTTGTGCTCCCTCCACACCTTGCCCCTGCTGAGTTGAACAAACCTCACGAACCAAATTAGCAAAGGGCTCTTCCTTGTTCAAAATCGGGTTTAGTTTAAAGGGATATGCCATCGACTTCACACCAGTATCCAGTTGAAAAATCACTAGCGCATGATCTGAAATAAACAAAGTCTTCACCCAAGATCTATATTGTACTGAGTCCATGAGAAGCTCCTCTGAGACATACACCCTATCTAATCTTTTGAGAATCCTGACCTCACCACTCCTTCCATTGCGCCAAGTTGGTTTGAGCTTCGCCGAATGCACATCCACTAAAGAGTGCTTGGAAAAAATATCTTTAAAAAAAGGCGCTAGTGGATCAAGTAATGTTGAATCCCCCCACTTATATTCACTGTTGATAGAAAATTTTAGATCACCTGCAAAAATAAGGTTCCTCTGATCAAGAAGGCCTTTTTCTTCCACCATTTCCTAGAACTTCCTATAGTTTGTGCACGGTCCATAAACATTCATCAAGCATAACCTTTTCCTATCAAGCTAATTGATGCAGCCCTCCTAACCTACAGGTCAGAAGTCCATGTACACAAGATCATTCTTCTTCAACTGGCCCAAAGAGCTCTAGCTCTTCTATTTCCCTTTTAGGAAAATCTGCACCCACAGCAAAACCTCGTGGAATTCCCCCTTCACATTTTGGGAGATCAAACTTCACGATTTCGTGAAGTGAATCTTGTAATCAAGTGTCTTATTCCTCAAACCCACAAAAACACGAATTACCCGAACTCAATGTTGGAGTCACCAAAAGTGTGATTTTCGCGTATCAGGACTTTGAGACTCTTAATACCAAAATCTCTTATCAATCTTGTAATCAAGTGTCTTATTCCTCAGACCCCCAAAACCTGAATTACCGAACTCCAATGTTCAGTCACCAAAAGTCAGCGTGATTTTCGCGTATCAGGACTTTGAGACTCTTAATACCAAAATCTCTTATCAATGCAAACCCCAAATTCCCAAATCCCGATATCAATTTCGACTATTCGGCTTTCGCGAGTTGTGATGTCATACGACTTTGCTTCATGACCTCCGAAATCCCGATATTCTATTTTCCAAAATCCAAAAATGTCAACTCTCGACACAATTCCCGGTGCTGGTCCCACAACTAGACTTTCCTCCTTTTCGGGACTTCGCACTTCGCGAGTCTTAATGCAAAGATTTAGGGACTTCAATCCACAAAACCCCGAAATGGAAATCCTCAGGAAAATCCAACAGCCCTTGTTGGCTTGAATCTGCGGCTTTGACTCTCCTGAGCTTGA
This sequence comes from Picea sitchensis, assembly GCA_010110895.2. NCBI lineage: Eukaryota > Viridiplantae > Streptophyta > Pinopsida > Pinales > Pinaceae > Picea > Picea sitchensis. The sequence goes on from SNQJ01S0033006.1 coordinate 6,464, forward strand.
ACCTTTGAAAACACTCCCCGTAACTCCCCTGCTACTCTACGAGATCTGACAATTCGCGGGACTTCGCGAATTCTCCACGGAGAATTTTGACCGTCCATTTTTCTTCCTTCTCAAGGACTTCTACAACCTTTTACCAAAGTATTTCTCAACGGTACTTAACCACCTACGACACAAACTTGTGATGCCTTCTCAATGCTCCAATGCACAAACTTCCTGTGCTTCTCTTCGACAAATTCGAAGGCCTTGTCCTTCCTGAGCTTTTTTCTAACTCCAAGTCTTTAAGAAAACTCCTGCACGCACTCCTTGCGGAAAATTCTTCAATTACTTCAAAGAATTGAAGTCCTTCAACTCTGCCCACTCCTGGAAATAGTAGTCCTTCAACAATTTCTCAGGTTCGCAAACCCTGAAACTTTACTCAGCCTGCGCACTCTTTGCACGACTCATGTGCCTAGCTGCACTTCTGAGGGAATGAGAACAAAAGCTATCTTATCTGAGTTTTCAGAGAAAAACCCTTGAACCCTTTGTCAACGCACTCCTTGCGGAAAATTCAACTGCACTCCTTGCAGGAACTCTTGCTCAGATAGAGAAACAATTCAAACTCATTTCCCTTATTCTCTCTTTCTCTCAGATTTCAGACATTTTACAAGAAATCATACACACATAGCATAAATAGCAAATGCTTGACAGAAAGAGTAAAACATTCATGAGTATAACATTCAATAATGCATACACAGAGAATATTTGAACACCATAAGTCTGAATCAAAGCCCTTTTTGTATTAATCTAGAACTTATGTACATGGAATTCTTCTACACAGCTCTCTGCTTCTTCTCTTCTATGCTCTATGCTCTCAATTGGCATCCTTTTCTTACAATACACAATGAGGGTGTCTATATCCCGTTTCTCTCTTGCGCTCTAAAACTGTCTAGTCTAGAATTAAATTCTATCTACTTTCATTAACTACTATAAATGCCTTCTACCTACTAAGGACGAGAGCGAATTGCTCAAGTTCCATTTAAATTTTACACGTGTTCCTCCACTTGATGACTTCATTAATGTTTCAAGACATTTTTCAAAATTTGCGCTGGGTGCTTTTCCAGCTGTCTTTTATCTCCGTGCTGGCTCGCTTGAGAAGCTCCTACATCATACTCCCTCGCTTGAAAAAAATTCATGGGCTCTTGTCCATGAGCTCGCGCACGGTCTGTCCATGCTTCTGGATCTCTTCTTTATTTTTCCAGTTGGCATCTTCAACTGGATGGCCCTTCCATTTGACCAAATACTCAAAGTATTGCTTTCGCCTGGTCTTCTTGCTGACCCTTTTGTCCAGTATGCGCTCCATCTGCAGCTTTTCTGTAACTGGCATCTGCTTTCACCACTGAACCTCTGGTTGTTCATTTCCTGCTTCTACTTCCTCAGCTTTATATGGGTACAAATCTGAGATATTGAATATCAGAGAAATTACGATCCCATCGGGTAATTCAATCTCGTAAGCATTTGCCCCAAATTTCTTCAAGACCTTGCATGGTCCGATTTTCTTCAGTTTCAGTTTATTATATGTTCCTCTTGGGAACCTTTCCTTTCTCAAATGTGTGAGGATTAAATCGCCAACTTCAAATTGAAGTTGTCTTATGTGTTGATATACTCTCCGCTTATATTCCTGGCTCGAACTCTGCAATCGTTCCTTCACCTGACTGTGAAGTTCCTTCATTGCCTTTGCAAAATCTTCTGCACTAGCACTCCTAGTCGACGTCTGTTCAAAATCTCTCAGCTCAGAAATTCCTCTCAGTTGCATGCCATAGACAATCTGAAACGGACTCTACCCCGTTCTTCTGTTAACTGAATCTTTGGTAATATGTTATCCCACTAGCTGTGGTGTTCTGTCACCAAGCTTCTCAGCAAGTCTCCCAAACTTTTGTTCACAGCTTATGTTTGTCCATCCGTCTGGGGATGATAATCTGAACTAAACGACAAGTTTGTTCCCAACTTCTTCCATAAGGTTCTCCAGAAGTGTCCTACGAACTTAGTGTCTCGATCTGAAACTATGCTTCTTGGCAAGCCATGAAGTCGAATGACTTCTTTGAAAAACAGATTCACAATGTGAGTTGCGTCACTGATTTTCTGACATGGTATAAAATGTGTCATTTTGGAAAATCTATCCACCACTACAAAGATTGAGTCAAACCCTCTTTATGTTCTTGGAAACCCCAATATGAAGTCCATGCTGACTACATCCCACGGCCTCTCAGGTATGGGCAATGGTTGATAAAATCCTGCATTCTGCCTCTTGCCTTTCGAATGCTGCAAAATCCTACATATGTCCACAAATATTTTAACTTATGCTCACATTCCTGGCCAAAAATATGACTCATTCAACTTTGTGAATGTCTTGTCATGACCGAAGTGTCCAGCCAATCCTCCACTGTGTTTCTCCTTCAGCAAATTCTTCCTCGTGGAGCTTTTTGGAATACAAAGTTGATTACCCTTAAACAGTAATCCTTCCTGGATCATATATTCTACCCATCGGCTTCTATCCCTGAGAATTGGATTCTCAGCTGCTTCGTATGCCTCTTTAAAATCTGTATCAGCTTGATACATCTCCCGGAGATCATCAAAACCCAATGTTTTGACTTTGAACTCCTGCAATAGCAAACACTTCCTGCTCAAAGCATCAACAACTTTGTTAGCAGTACTAGAAATATGTTTTATCACAAAAGTGAAATTTTGCATATATTCAACCCATTTAACATGTATTTGATTCAACTTCTCTTGTTGAGTCACAAATTGCAATGCATGATTTTCACTGTATAAGACAAAATCCTTAGGGATTAAGTAATGTCTTCATTTCTTCAATGCCTGAATAATAGCATAGAACTCCTTGTCATAAGTGGAGTATTTTATCTTGGCTTCATTCAACTTTTTGCTAGAGTACGCTATCAGCATGTCTTCTTGACTCAAGACTGCCCCTATTGCAAATCCACTTGCATCGCATTTCACTTGAAATGTATTTTGGAAATCAAGCAACACCAGAATTGGTTGTTCCATGATTTTCCTCTTCAACAAATTAAAACTCTTTTCAGTCTCTTTTTTCCAGTGAAAAGATTTGTGTCTCTTCTTCACTGTGTCCATCATCGGTGCACTAATTCCACTGAAATTCCTGATGAACTTTCGATAGAAACTAGCCAATCTGTGAAAACTTCTCACCTCAAAGATATTCTTTGATGACGGCCAATTCTTGATTACCTCCACTTTATCTTAATCCATCCTCAACTTATCTGCAGAAATAACAAACCCCAAATAAATGAGCTCTGTCTTCATGAATGAGGACTTCTTCATGTTTATCAACAGCTTCTCCTACTGTAACCTATGCATCACTATAGCCAAATGTTTCAGATACTCAGTTTTTGTTTTGCTGAAAATCAATATATCATCAAGGTACACAATAACAAATTTTCCGATGAAATCCTTTAGGACTTCATTCATCAATCTCATGAAAGTACTCGACGCGTTTGTTAAACCAAACCGCATGACAATCCATTCGTATAACCCTTCATTGGTTTTGAATGTTGTCTTCCATTCGTCACCTTCCCTCATGCGAATCTGGTGATAACCACTTTTCAAATCAATCTTCGAAAAATATTTTGCTCCACTCAAGCAATCCATCAAATCATCCATCCTTGGCAATGGAAATCTGTACCTGATGGTTATCTTGTCGATTGCCCTCGAGTCAGTACACATCCTCCAGCCTCTGTCTTTCTTCGGATCGAGTACTGTCGGTACAGCACAGGGACTCAAGCTTTCTCTGACCAAACCTTTGTCCAACAGGTCCTGGACTTGTCTTTTGACCTCTTCATTCTCCTGCGGTGTCAATCTGTACGCGACTTTGTTTAGAAAACTAGCTCCAAGTATGAGATCAATATGATGACTCACACTTCTGATCGGTGGCAATGAACGAGGTAGTTCATCCACTACTATGTCAATGAACTCCTCCAATGGTTCCTGGACCTCTTCTGGTAAATCATCTACCCTTGTGATGGTTAAAATAATCTTTGGCTTCGTAACCACAATGAATTGTGGTTCCTCATTCTTCTTAACCTATGTAAGAAGTTCCTTCCCACTCATGAGAAGTACAGTGTTACTTACTTCAGGTTTCACCTCTTTATCATTGATTGGAAGCAACATGTGAGTTCTCCCATTCTTCTCTAGGGTGTATGTGTTCATTCTCCCATCATGAATCACATTCCTGTCATATTGTCATGGTCTACCCAGCAATAGATGACAAACATCCATAGGAATAACATCACACCAGATCTTATCATTATATCCTCCTATCTTAAATTCAACTAAACATTGTTTAGTGATAGTTACTTGATGTCCTTTTTGTAGCCATGAAACTTTGTATGGGCTTGGATGTTCAATCGTCTCCAGTTCCATCTTCTCTACCATCTCTGTTGAAACGAGATTATTCGTGCTACCACTATCCACAATGACTTTGCATAGCCTGTTTCTTTGGGCTGAACTCTCCACCTCCTTTTCTAGCATTAAAAGAGATTTTCGCATCATCAGCAATCTTCCACCTTCAGCATCCTCTGCCTCAACATTCTGCCTTTGTGCTTCGGCAATGTGAGCCTCACCACCTTCCCTCTTTTTGTCTGGGCACTCATAAGACTTGTGTCCATTCTTTCCACATGTGAATCATGTTATTACTCCACCTCTTCCTCTTCCTCTACCTCTGGTACGAGGAAAAATATTATTATCAGCATAATCTCCTCTCTGATCAGCATACTGCCCTCGTTGTCCAGCGTATTGTCCTCGTTGTGAGCTTCCACCTCTCTCAATCTGAGGTTGAGGTTTCTTCCATTCTTCTTTAGGCTTCTAATTTCTATCTTGGACAATTGATTTTCCCCTGGCTTGACTTCTACCTCGTCCTCTTTGACCTTGCTTTCGGCTCAACTTCTATTCTTCCTTCAAATCCATTTGATAAGCATCTTCCACCGTTCAGATACTCAACATGCTCATCTCGTCCTGAATTTCATATCTCAGGCCATTCATATATCTGGCAACTTTTTCAACATTACTTTCACGATGACCTACTCTAATGTTCAGCCTGTAGAACTCTTCAGTGTACTCCTTCACTTTCATCAGCTTTTGTCTCAAGTTCTGCATTCTTCGAAGCAGAGTAATATGATAATCTCTGGGGATGAATTTCACCTTCATCTTTGCGATCATCCTGTCCCAACTCTTGATTTTCTGCTTGCCTTGGCAGTGCCTGTCATCTTGTAGTTCATCCCACCACAATGTTGCATGTCCCTTTAATCTCGTGACAGCATGTTTGACCTTCTTGTCCTCTTCAACATCTTCATAGTCAAAGTATGTGTCCAAAGCTCTAATCCAATCTAGAAGCTCCTCTACATCCAAATTTCCCTCATAAACTGGAATGTCCATCTTGTCTCTTGCACTCATTCTTGCAACAGCTCTAAGCAGGCGTTCATTTGATGCATCTTCTGTTGTGAATTCTTCTTCTCCATGTCTAGCTTCATCTTCGCTTTCGGACTCACTGACATCTCCAACATCAGTTGTGTGCCTTTGTCTTATTTCCATGTCCACGAGTTTGGCGTGAATGTCATGCAGATCTCTTTCCACCTCTGGATTCTGCATCTGCCTGCCCCCTCCTCTGGACATCTCCCTTTCCTCTTCTGGATTGGGTGTTTGTCTGTCCTTTCTTCTTGGCGGCATGGTTAATTCTCCTTTTCCCTACTACAGAAAGCAAAGAAACCTTTCTGAGCTCCGATACCAGAAATGACGTAGCCCTCCTAACCCACAGGTCAGAAGTCCACGTACATAGGATCGTTCTTCTTCCACTGGCCCGAAGAGCTCTGGCTCTTCTATTTCCCTTTCGGGAAAATCTGCACCCACGGCAAAACCTCATGGAATTCCCCCTTCACATTTCGGGAGATCGAACTTCGCGATTTCGCGAATCCTGTAATCAAGTGTCTTATTCCTCAGACCCCCGAAACCCGAATTACCGAACTCCGATGTTCAGTCACCAAAAGAAATCAACGGTTGTGATTCCCCGCTTGATCCAACGGTCAGCGCGATTTTCGCGTATCAGGAATTCGAGACTCTCGATACCAAAATCTCTTATCAACGCAAACCCCGAATTCCCAAATCCCGATATCAATTTCAACTATTCAGCTTTTGCGAGCTGCGATGTCATACAACTCTGCTTCACAACCTCTGAAATCCCGATGTTCTATTTTCCGAAATCCCAAAATGTCAACTCTCGACACAATTCCCGGCGCTAGTCCCACAATTAGACTTTCCGCCTTTTCGAGACTTCGCACTTCGCGAGTCCTAATGAAAAGATTTCGGGACTTCAATCCACGAAACCCAGAAATGGAAATCCTCGGGCAAATCCAACGGCACTTGTTGGCTTGAATCTGCGGCTCCAACTCTCTTGAGCTTGAACCTTTGAAAACACTCCCCGTAACTCCCCTACTACTCTGCGAGATCTGACGGTTCGCGGGACTTCGCAAATTCTCCACGGAGAATTTCGATCGTCCGTTTTTCTTCCTTCTCAAGGACTTCTGCAACCTTTTACCAAAGTGTTTTTCAACGGTACTTAACCACCTGCGACACAAACTTGCGATGCCTTCTCAATTCTCCAATGCACAAACTTTATGTGCTTCTCTTCGACAAATTTGTAGGCCTTGTCCTTCCTAAACCTTTTTCTAACTCTGAGTCTTTCAGAAAACTCCTGCACGCACTCCTTGCGGCAAATTCTTCAATTACTTCAAAGAATTGAAGTCCTTCGACTCTGTGCACTCCCGGCAGCAGTAGTCCTTCAAAAATTTCTCAGGTTCGCAAACCCTGAAACTTTACTCGGCCTGTGCACTCCTTGCACGGCTCCTGTGCCTAGCTGCACTTCTCAGGGAATGAGAACAAAAGCTATCTTATCTAAGTTTTCAGAGACAAACCCCTGAACCCTTTGTCAACGCACTCCTTGCGGACAATTCAACTACACTCGTTGCAGGAACTCTTGCTCAGATAGAGAAACAATTGAAACTCATTTCCCTTATTCTCTCTTTCTCTCAGATTTCAAACATTTTACAAGAAATCATACACACATAGCATAAATAGCAAATGCATGACAGAAAGAGTAAAACATTCATGAGCATAACATTCAATAATGCATACACAGAGAATATTTGAACACCATAAATCTGAATCAAAGCCCTTTTTGTATTAATCCAGAACTTTTGTACATGGAATTCTTCTACACAACTCTTTGCTTCTTCTCTTCTATGCTCTATGCTCTCAATTGGCATCATTTTCTTACAATACACAATGAGGGTGTCTATATCTCGTTTCCCTCTTGCGCTCTAAAACTGTCTAATCTAGAATAAAATTCTATCTACCTTCATTAACTACTATAAATGCCTTCTACCTACTAAGGACGAGAGCGAATCGCTTAAGGTCCATTTACATTTTACAAGTGTGCCTCCACTTGATGACTTCATTAATGTTTCAAGACATTTTTCAAAATTTGCGCTGGGTGCTTTTCCAGCTGTCTTTTATCTCCGCGTTGGCTCCCTTGAGATGCTCCTGCATCACTAACTTACTTAACCAATGCAACAAAGCTACTTTTTTCTAGGTTCTAGGGAGAAGTATCTACTTTTTTCTAGGTTTTAAGGGGCAAGTATAAGCACCATTGTTGCACTTGTTTTAAAAAAGTCAATTCCTCCTATCCATCAGTTCCACACATCCATCATTGAAGAGAAAGCTAGTTTCTTTCTAATTTAAAACCTTACTCCCTCATGTGAAAAAAACTAATTTGAAAATGAAAGAAACGGTATATGATGTGATGTTGTTAGTGATTATTATGTCCGAGGTTGGAATTTCAAAACTAATCTAAATTTTGATAATTTTTAATGAAGAATGTTGATTGCTCTAATCAATTTTTAACAATATTTAAAAAGTGAAAACAATTTTTCCCTAAATTTTATTCGTGGAGGATCTCATTCCATTAAAGATCAATTTAAGTATCAAATATCATTAATAATTTTTAAAATACACGATGTATACACAAAATGTAAAAAATCTTAAATTTATTAATTTATCAATGATACTTAAATTTATAAATAATTAACAAAAATATATATAAATTTTAATATTTAATTTTAATTAACAAATATAAAAATTAAAATTATATTATATATATATATATATATATATATATATAAAATTTTAAATATCTTCATTATTATAAGAAATTTATTTAATATCCTAAAATAAAATTTTAAAAATTATATGAATAATAAAATTTCTAATTTTTTTTCCTTAGAAAGATTCCACCAAAGTAACCTAAAAAGTTGTATTCACCTGCGTGTGAACTAAACTTTGAAGGCATACTTAAAAGATATTTAAAATAAACATTGAATCATCCCGGTAATAAAATTTAGAAGTGATTCCACCAAAGTAACCTAAAAAGTTGTATTCACCTGCGTGTGAACTAAACTTTGAAGGCATACTTAAAAGATATTTAAAATAAACATTGAATCATCCCGGTAATAAAATTTAGAAGTTTTTCTTCTTAAGGATAATTAATTTTATGAGAATTTTTTGCTTAATTTATTACAGTTTAATATAATTACTTTCAAAATATTCGTATTATAAAACATTTTAATGATTATGATGATAATTAAAGTTTATTATCGAATTGGTCTATGGGACTTTAAGAGGGTACGTGGTTACTTGCAATTCTTTAGAATTTTGTTTCTGTGCTCGAAAAGTATTAATTGAAGCTTTCCAAGATCATACTTTTCTTGAGTTAAGAGGTTAGGATGGTTGGTAGTGTGACAAATATTTTGAAAATGAGATCTAATATGGATATAGGCTGGACAATCTAAGAGAAAGTGTTTTTCATCTTCAACCTTCTTAGTGTTACAAAGGTGACATGCTCTTTCATCCTATGGCGTTGTAGGAATTGACCAACACCCAGTTTCACTATGGAGCTCGTGAGAATTTGTTCTTATCTTAGCAATGATTTTTTTTTCTTTACACTTGGAAAAACAGATAGATAATTTTAACCACATTTTCTCCTTAAATTTTGATTCGACGATTTTTTTAATAGTATCTTTATTATGCAAAATGGTGTCTTCCATGATTCCCCAATAGTTTATCCAAGACTGAGCAAATTTATGCCATCCTCGTTTGAGTCGATGGTGGTTATGACTCGATTTTGAAGCAATTTTAGGAAGCCTCTTTTCTTCCATGTTGTTTAACTTGTTCTTATACATTAGGTATCTAGTCATATCCATGCTCTCAATGGGGGAGAGGCTTGTTTCTAAGAGGAGGATGGGATAGGGCGTATTTCCTTTAATTTTGAGATTATATGTTATAAAATTCTTTTGTATTTGCTCTATCTTTCTCCAAGATTCACGAGAGATACAATAGCTCCAGACTTCACATCCATAAAGAATAAGAAGTGTAACAAGAGTCTCAAAGAGGAGTTTCTTCTTATCCCAACTTCAAAGATCAACTAATTTACAATTGTTTTCAAGCCCATAATAAGCTTTCCATCCCCCAATAATCCTTTTCTCATTGCTATAATTCCAATTGAGCTTGTGGTCAATATCAATTCCAAGATATTTGTATGAAGTCACTTCCTCCAAGTTGTTGTTCTCATATACGAAGGTATCATAAGGGATCTTATTGGATTTAATAATCACGACCTTAGTCTTATCAGTATTAACAGTCATACCCATATTGGAGCAAAAAACCTTAAGGATTCTTAGTTGGTTTTCAAGATCATGGGACTCCTTGCCATAAGAACGATATCATCGGCATAAAGAAGAATATCGATGACTATACCAGTGAGAGTAGGGCAGACACAACCTGCTTTTTCCAAGCAATCTTCTAACTTGTCAATGTATATGCCAAAAAGGGTAGGGGACAAGGGACAACCTTGTTTGACTTTGATATTGCAGTTAATATATTTTGACCAACCCTCGGTGTTTTTAAACTTAGCAATAACGTTCTCATACATCCTTATTGCAGCGGCCCTCAACTCGAGAGGCACTTTTATCTCTTCCAACCTATTCCAAAGGTTTTTCCTAGGAACCATATCAAAAGCTTTTCTAAAGTCAACAAAACAACAACAAAAAATTGGTTTTAGTATTGCGGAACTCCTCTACAATGACCCTAAAAGTAACAAGATGGTCCACAATTGAATGATATCTCCTAAACCCAATCTGACCTTTAACTCTTTTACAGTTACCATGTTTTAAATAATTTCATTATACTTGTTTTTCATTATATTTAAACAAAAATTAAAGTATTTAGTTATTAGTTATTAGTTATTAATTATAAGTAATTTTAAATATAAATTTATAATCATAATTTAGATGAATACATTTTTTAAATTTATTAATTCATTTTCAAGAGTTATTGTTTTTTATTATTATTTAAGATATTTAGAATAAAATAAATTATAGGAAAATTGATATTTATTATACTAGAAGTGTTGTCCTGATTTGACTTCTATACATTGTTGTATAGATGTTCTACATTTAAAGCATCTTTCGCGGTCTATTCCCAAAAAAAAAAATGTTTTCCCTTTTCCTTGTGTTAGGTGTCAAATTCCTATTTAAATTAAAATATATATTTAACGACAATTAACCAATCTAAATCCATCACACAATTGGTTAGTTGGAATTCGAAATAAAAGAGCTACTTGTGATGAGAATGAAAGAGCTTGAATTCTTTTTTGTTAGGTATCAAATTCTTATTTAAATTTACAAAGATATTTAATTACAATTAACCAATCTAAATCCATCACACAATTGGCTAGTTGGAATTTAAATAATTTGTATTCGGTGTCAAATTTGTATTTAAATTTTAAAAAAAATAAAAAATTTAAACACAATTAACTAGTCTAAATTCATCACACAATAGGTTGTCATGTTGAAACTCACGAAGCTTGTTTAAGTATAGATATATAATTGTGTTTCTTGTATTAAAAAATAGATTCTTTCTTATATTAAAAGGTAATTTTTAAAAATGTAATGTTTCTTATATTAAAAAATTGAAAAGGCAAAAAAATTGAAAAGGCAATTTTAAGATTTAATATTTTATTTATTTAAATTTAGGAGAATTAGTAAGTGTAGGTGAGGTTTAAATTAAATGTTAAACTATTATTAATCAATATAAACCATAGGTTAGTATTTGAAGACATTATCGTGAGGGGTTCCACTCAAGGCAATTGGAAATATTAAAGCACAGAGCATATATGTATAAATAAGACACAATAAAAATATATTCGTATTACATATTGAATATTGAATTATATTAACCTTATAAAGTTTCTATTAGATTTAGTTTATTTCAAATGTGGAGAAAGAGGTTGAGAGAATCTCTTAACAACCTCCAACAAATCCTCAATAGATTCTAACCAATTTTATTGTAAACAATATTTCTAACACCCTTTCTTATTGTTTATATTACAAATATTGGTACTGAAAATAAAAATACATGATTTTGTCTTGATTTGGTTGTCATCAACATTTATATCTTCTTCTGAATTCTGTGGACAATGCTCTTTCTCACACACATTTCGAGATGACACTTCATTCATCTAAGATATACTAGTTTCTAACCATCACTAATGCAATTGTAGTGATTGGCAATTATAGACATACTTCGAAAAATAGTCTAGGAGTCAATCATACATTCTGACATGTATCATGTACACAAACTCACAAACATACAAATATCACTATTTGTTCCTGAAGCACTGAAGTACAACAAGAATCAAGAGTTTACAATACATATATCTAACACATATAACCAATAACTATATTCTAGAAAAGTTTGAGAGGTGATTGAGGAGGTTCATCATCACTGGATGAGTATTCATGCATAGCACCTAGTGAGTCCTCGGCTATGTTAGTTGACTCTTTCAGTTTTCCATTTAGAAGATCCCTAGCACGTGTTTTGCAATTCAGTGATGTATGTCCACGTCTTCGACAGTAGAAGCATTTAATGTTTTTATTTGTTCTTCCTTTGGAGAATAGTACAATTTCAGCTTGTGAACTGACTTTCGTGTCACCTTCCTTCATCCTCTTTTCTTCTGTCAAGAGTGTTGAAATCATTTCATCCAGAGTTTGAGAGGGTAATTGAGTTAAAGTAAAGACAACATTGTCATATTTTGGAGATAAACTATTCAGCGAAACTGCTTTTGCATCATCTTCATCGACTTTAGATTCGATCTCTGCCAACTGTGCTAACAAAGACTTTAGATCATTTATGTGAGAAGACAATGATACTTCATCATGCATTTTTAATTTGAATAGTTGTAATTTTAATGAAAACTTGGCATTTACATTCTTTTCCCCAAATATTTGACTCAATTGTTCCCACATTTCTTCAAAAGATTTTTCTAAATATATTAGGTGTAGTTGGGAATCTGCAAGAGACAGTCCAAGAATGGACTTGGCTCTATCCTCTCTTTTCTGCCATTCAATTAATTGCCTAGGATCAGTAGGTGCCTTCTCTGCACCTTTTACTATTCCCCATAAATTCTTATGCATCATTTGAAGTTGTATCTTTACTTTCCAAGTATGGAAGTTAAGACCATCAAATTTTTCCAATGCAATATTCTCCATATCAAAAAACTTAATCAAAAAATAAATACCTCTTGTTGTAGCATCTCCCTCTTTCCTTAGACAAGGATATTTATTTTTTAATGCAGATGAGCGAATAAACAATAGTACCGTATGGATCACTTGGGCATGAGTACAAGATGAATCATACGCAATTGCTCCTGCTTTAATAATATAAAATCTGGCAGGAATGGTAAGTCTCGTCTCTGTCTCCTGGAGTGTCTTGATTGGGGACAAAATCACTATTCTTTGTCAACGATCAACGATGAAACCAACTATTAGTGGCTTCTGCTCTTTCTGCGATCAATGGAACGAGCTTTCAGTTGAAAACCAAAGCCCAGTATCAAATCCCTTGTCAGATTCTAGAGTTGTGGCGGTGTTCAACGTGTAATTGATCTCAGCACTGGAAACTAATCGCGTTGAAACTAATCGCAACAACTCCTCCTCATGAAATCAGATATTTCTCATGTCTTTTGACTTCAAACAACAGTGACGTCCTCTCAGATGCACAAACCACTAATGGCTTGATACAAGACTGTATCACACTCTCTCTTGACCTCTGATACCAAATTGGAAATATTAAAGCACAGAGCATATATGCATAAATAACACACAATAATATATTCGTATTACACACTGGATATTGAATTACATCAACCTTATGAAGTTGTTGTCAGATCCAGCTTATTCCAAATGTGGAGAAAGAGGTTGAGAGAATCTCTCAACAACCTCCAACAAATCCTCAACAGATCTTAACCAATCCTATTGTAAGCAATATTTCTAACAAGACTACCTCTATCCTTCTAACCTTCTCACAATGAACCATAGTCTCTCATTGAGGATTTGAACCTGGGTGAAGAGAAGATAAGCACTACCACCTCAACCAAGATTTTGAATATTTTAAAGTGAAAGTAAAAATGTGGAAAGAAGGCCAATAACCCAAATTAACTTCATTATTATTATTATTAATATAATAATAATATAATTTTACCGTCTCGATCAATCTAAACACCGTGATCTTAAAATATAATCTATATAATCTAACGAAGTATAATAATTTTTCAAACAAACTAAACTATTTACAAATTTTGTCAAAAAGAGCGCAGGCATGTCACCTAGGATTCCGACGAAGTAGGTTAGACGTATACCAATTTGTTTAAGGACTCTTGCTTATTGAAATTTGAAGTATTAATTTATCTTAGGTTTTGATAAATTTATAAATTAAGATGTGGACATTCTAAATACGTTTTATTTTAAGAGGTATTAATTGGAATCATAAGAATTTGGTGGTGAAAAGTAATTTAAAATCTTAACAAGAAATTAAAATCATAAGAATTTGGTGGTGAAAAGTAATTTAAAATTTTAACAAGAAATTAAAATCATTTAAGTTTACATTTATATTTATTATTTTTAAATTTTATTTTTTTATATTATATTTATATAAGTGGATTAATGGATAAGAATATGAGTTTCTTCTTATAAGATCACATGCTCAAATCCAAAGGGGGTAGAGTATGTACACTTTCGTAGACTTTAGTAGTCAAATCCCTGCACGGAGGGGGTCTCTTGTCCCATAAATAAGGGGATCGCATACACCAATTTGGTGTTTGGCTTGGTCGTGACCTTAAAAATAGATTATTATTATGATTATTATATGTATATTAAATTGAAATATAAACAAAAGGGAAATGGTGATATTATATAGAGAAAAATTGTTGGATATGTTTAATTAATAAAGATGGACAAACGCAATTAAAGGAAAATGGAGGAGGGAAATGGTAAACATTATGCACCCAACAACAAAGTAATAAATGTTGTATAGCGTGGGATATGCACCATTGGATATGGGTTTTATGGGACTAGGATTATGTAGATCTATGTTTTCCTCAATGGACAAGTATGAGGACCTCCTAGACTTTTCTAAAGAACCCTTAAAGGGGTACTCCATTTTTGTTAATAATTCTCCTAGTTCACTTTGTCTAGTTGAAGGTTTTAGCCATGGGTCAAGTGGAAACAATGGAAGGCGTGAAAGGTATCAACCCAACCTTAGCTATCTAGATGAAGTTTTTGGAGGATCGTACCAAGAATAAGGTAGGTGCTATAAATTCAAACAAATTTAGTATGAGATCCCTAAAGTCTCAGCCTGGACAAGTATAAGATCCAATAACCCATCGGATTAGATTAGATGTGGCCAAGGGCATGCATTCAACCCATATGTATCCACTGCATGGTGTCAAGGACAACAAATGAGGCAAAAAGGTATTGCAACAAGAAGACATAGCTGTTGTCAACTCTATTAATCATTTCAAGAGACCTTTGGAAGGTATCTCTCATTTTGACACCTTTCAACATAGAGAAATTGGAGGCAAGGAGAGCCTTAAGACATGTTCCTACAACATCAAAAATTTACAATCTAGTACAAAGAGGAAAGAAGCTTCTCCAACAACCTATGGCACCCAAGGTAAGAAATCTATTAAAAAAATCCAAAGATCAACTTGGATATGGGAAAGGACATCAAAATGAACCAGGTCATAATTGAGATGGAAAATAGAGCTCTCACAAGTCGTTTTTATGGTCACTTCATTTCATAATTTAGTCTTATGGAGTGGGTGAAGGAAATATGAGAGCCATGGCTTGTATACATCTCAGAATATCATTTATTAGTGAGAAAGTAGATGTCCTTTATATTCCAGATAGATGACAATGTAGTTGGGATATTAGGTAGGCATTGGTGGTGGAACAATGCACTCTTGTCTCTTCAAGCATCATAGCCCATGTTTTGATCCAAGGTTGGAGAGATCCTTTTTATAACCAATATGTATTAAGTTAGTTAGATTACCCCTGGAGTTTTCATCTATGGGTCTCTTCAAGGAAATATGGAACTTAATGAGCTTTGTTCTAGAGGTAGATGGGAGCTACAAAAACTCTAGCCAATGCATGATTACATGTATCCTTGTGGAGGTTGATCTTCAAGAAGGGATAATATATGAGATATTCTTGGAGGTAAAGGGGAAAAGATACGATCAATAGACTAAGATAGATATCCATTTTAGTATGCAGAGTGCCTCAATTATGGTCATGTAGCCACTGAATGCAAGCTCAAATTCATCAAGAAAATTAGGAAGAGGAAGGACCCAATAGAAAACTCATCATCTCAAGGGAACGTTGTGTCTCCTCAAAAAGATAATACTCAAAGTTCAACAAAATATGATAAAAGGAGTGGTAAGCAAGTGTTGGAGGCTTAAGTGGCTCAAGGTTCAAGCTCCAAAAGTCTAGTCTGGACATCATTTTCAATGTCATTAGCTAAAGACATGTGGGAGAAGACCCCAATGGATCCACAATCTTTTTATAATCCAGGTAAGCCTTTTTCATCCTCGCATCGCTAATGAATTTTGGAAAAAAATGTCAAAAAATAGGCATAGGGGAATGGATTGAATTGGGCATCCCTAAATTACTAGATTCTAAAGGGGGGTAAATCTCCAATTTCTAGGATAGAAGGAAGTAGGCCTATAGACTCAATCTAGAAGGATCCAAAGTGGGTTCAGGCAAAATCTAGTGATAATCAAGCCCTCCTCGATAACAAGGAGAACAAAGGAGAGGTCATAAAATTGATTTTATCTTCATCTCAAAGAAAGGGACTTCCATGTTCTAAACAATATAAGATACTCACTCTATTCCAGAAAACCTATTATGATTCTCTTAGAAGAAGGAATAAAGGGTGGGTTAGGGTAGGATAGGCACAGATATATCCAACCCTCCTCCAAAAGTAGGAAATCCCATATTTCAATTACCCAAAACAAACCCAAGAATTAAATCTAATAGATAAAACATAATACTTTGTATAGAGCCCTTAGAGAAATTTTATCCCTCGATTAGGGTTGTCCATGACTATTATGTCCTTTAACATCAAGGGTTTGGGAAACATAGAAAAAAAAAACTACCCCTAAAAAATTATTGGGCCTTCATAAGCTTGGGATAATTCTTATCCAAGAAACTATGGGGGATGGGATTAAACTTTAGGGAAAACCAAATTTTTTTATGAAGGACTATGATTTCCTATGGATTGACTCGGAAGGTAGATTAGGGGGTTAGCAATTGGTTGGAGAAAGGGGTCTTTTAGGTTATCTAATTCAAAAAATATTAACTCAGCTGGTGGAGCAGATTGAGATTTAATCATTAGATATGGAGGAATATTATTATGTCATCAAAATTTATGGACCCAATGAGAATAAGGTAGAATTTTGGGAGAAGATGTTATCCAATGAACAATTTAAGGAAAATAATATAATTGGGGCAGTGTTTCTAGAACAAACCCACTAGCTTATTTTTTTGTGAAAAAAATGGAGGAAGTAGGATTGATGGATGTGGAACCCTCTTTGATATCCCTACTTGGAGGAATTAGAGGATTGGTAAGGCTACAATGGTTAAGAGGTTAAACATATTTTTGAACTCACACTCTCTTATACCATTTCAAATCATAATAAGAATGTGGGTGGAAGTAGGTGTTGAATTTGACAACCTCTTAGTACTCTTCCAATCAGCGAAGGAGTAGAGAAAACCTTCAAGTCATTTCAAATTTAATTCTAATTGGTTATTGGAGGAAGATTTCACTAGTCTAGTCAAAATATGGTAAAATCACTTTGACACCATTGCAATAGAATCAACAATCATCCAATTCACATCTAATCTCAAAGAAGTAAAAAAGATTGCATCATCTTGAGCCTATTCCAAGAGTTTAAAGATGATCAAGAGTTAGCTTAAGAAAATGCCACTATTTCAAATATATATAAAGAGGGTTATGGAATTTGCATAGATGAAGAATAAAAAGAAATATTAAAAGCCTTGGAACAAAGATGGAGGGATATTGCAGTAGAAAAAGAAGTTATGTGGAGATTAAAGAATTGAGCAATATGGTTAGCTCAAGGAGATGAGAATGCAATTATTTTTCATAATTATGCTAACCATAGAAAAAAAATCAACACCATATGGGAGATGTACGAAGAACATGGATCAAAATCTACCTCCTTCAAGGAAATTTTTGAGCTAGGAATATCTCACTTTGAGGGGATTTATAAAGAGGGTGATAGAATAAATGTTGTTATTGAGGTTGTCGAAGTGACTTCCTTTTTTCCCAATTTTGTGGAGAAAAAGAGAACAAGAAGTTGATGGAGCCAATAATGAAGGAATAATTACAAATAATTTTGCACAATTTTCAAAAGGAGAAAAGTCTTCACCCTTATGATTGGACAATAGAATGTTTCCTAGGGTTATATGACCTTTTAGAAGAGGTTCTATTGAGAGTAATTGAAGAATATAGATTCTAGAACCTTAGGAAAAATATTAGGTTCCTCCAACTCCACCTTTCTGGCTCTAATTCCAAAGAAAGACAAGCTTGAATCCTTCAATGAGTTCAGGCCTATATCACTATGCATCTGAATCTACAAGATCTTGCTAAAAGCATAGCTTTAAGGGTAAAAGACCTCCTAATTGAATACATATCATCAGAACAATTTGGGTTTCTCTTAGGGAGTCAAATTCGTGATGCAATAGGAGTATCCCAATAAGGAATGCATTCTATCAAAATAAAGAAACTATAATTAATGATGTTGAAACTAGACATATCCAAGGCACATGACAAAGCAAATTGACTCTACTTAAAGGCTAATGATTATCCATATTGGGTTCAGTGTTCACTTGGTTAACTAGATTATGAATTGCCTCTCTTCAACCTCTCTTGCAATCCTAATCAATACTTAAACCTCTAACTTCTTCAAACCTTCCAGAGGTATTAAGAAGGGTTGTCTTGTAGCTCCATTAATCTTTCTAATCATAGTTGAAGGCCTCAATGGGGCTATAATTAAGGGAAAATGTTTTGGAAATTTGAAAGGTATAAAAATTAGGACCCATTTACTTTTGTTGATGATATTTTTATTTTTGGTGCTGGGTCAAGGAGAGATGATAGAAAAATGAATGGAATTATATACCTTTATTGTTTATCTATAGATATGATTGCCAATTCTTTTATATCCTTTAATGAGTTAGAAGAGTTCTAGATCAAGCACATTTTACAACTCTTCCCATATAATTGTACAAATATCCAGGAAGGATTTAAGTATCAAGGGTTTTTTAGAAAACCTAATGACTATGATATAAATGACTAGAGATGGTTGCTAGCATAGGTGGAAAAGAGTATAAATCATTGGTGCGAAGGGTTTTTTAGAAAACCTAATGACTATGATATAAATGACTAGAGATGGTTGCTAGCATAGGTGGAAAAGAGTATAAATCATTGGTGCGATAGGTAGCTATCTAGAAGTGATAGATTAGTGATTGTCAAATCATTGTTAGAAGCAATACTTGTTTATTGGTATACTCTAGCCTATATCCCAAAAGGAATGTTATATAAAATAAGGAAAAATATTAGATTTATTTGGTCTGGGAATAAGGAAAAAGAAGGCATTCCCTTGGTAAAATGGAAAGCAATTTCCAAGCCAAAAGACATGGGTAGATGTGGACTAAATAACTCCTATCGTTTAGGGAAAGCACTAGCATCCAAAAACATGTGGAGATTAACATCAAAGGATGAACTCTAGAATAAAATTCTTACTCAAAAATATATTGAGCCTAATTCAATAGAAGAATATATTAGAATCCCAACAAATCCCACTACTAAAAAATATCTACATTATATGGAAAGCGATGGTTCAAGCCTTACCACTGTTAAGAATATGGCTAGCATTAAGGGTTGGAAATGGCGAAAATGTCAATATTGGGATAGACCCTTGGGTGGGAAATGGTACTAGTGTATCAAACTATCAAAAGAACTGATAAACTCTCTTCTTAGAGAAAGCACTTACAATCTAGCTCAAGCAACTTCATCATAAAACCTATACCATATGGAAACATGATTGGAAGAAGTTGGGACATATAGGTTTAAAAGGCCAAACAAGATCCAAGGGGAAGCATATAGAAATAAACTAAAGTTGAGCCATGACCACATTAAAGAATCAAAAGATGAACTTGTATGGTCCAAGAACCCACTGCTAGGGGTCTACACCCCAAAATTAGTCTACAAAGAAATGTATACACCAAATAGTCAAGAAGTCTCTCAATGGTGGTGGAAGGCGATATGGAAATCATATCCCCTTTAAAGGTGAGAATATTGATGTGGTTGGAAATCAGGAATAAATCCCTTAGATGGGAAGTTCTACATAAAAGAAGCAGATCTAGGCCAAGCAGATGCATCTTATGTAAAGGAGAGGAAGAAAATTGCATAGGTCATTTGCTAATATTCCACCCCTACACAAATGAATTCTAGGTTGAAATGGACTCTTTGAGAAGGATGAAGGACAACTGGTAAGGAGACTTAGTTGTAAAATGCCTTAGATAGTGGAAATAAAATCCAAAATTGAAATAATATAAAGGTCTCTCACTAATTGTTGCATGGGGTATCTAGCTAGCTAGGAATGCAAGAATATTCAAGGATAGGTATGTACCTCCCTTTCAATGTTCCTTTCAAGAAAAAACTATCTTTTTAAACTTTAATTCTAGTCTAAAATCCTCTATGCAAAGCGAGCTGACACATGCTCCAATTGATCAGTCAGGAGCATGGGGTTACTTTGATGGAGCTAGTCAAGGTACCTATCCAAAAAGTATTGAAAGAGGTATAATATTTCTGAATGGATCCCACGGTTTCATTTTCAAGGCTATATTAGGGGAAGGGTCAAATAATTGTTGAGCTTCTTACCCTAATTTGTTTTTTTAAATTGGTAGCACAAAACGAAATCCCAAAAATCTAGGTATTAGGTGACTCAATGATTGTAATCAACTAGATTAATGGAAAGAAAAAAATGGAAAATATAGTACCGAGTCGAATTTTTGATGAAGTATCATAAACTATATTTAACTCAACCGCTTTTTAGATGTTTATGGAGAATTTAAAAATGAATTAGACACTTTGTTGAAGGAAGGATTATAGTTGGTTGTTGTTATAGGGTTCTAGAGAGAATAAAAAGGATGGTCTTTTCATATAGGAACACCATTTCATCATCCTCAACTAAGGACTGTCCTGACTAGTATTCTTCTAACGAGGATCAAGATTGATCTAGTGACAACTCTAACCTTGAAAAGAAGTTACAAGCACATCATTGACAATTTATTGTTGTTGGCTAGTTTGTAATAATTGAAGATAATTTATATCTCTTTGTCTGAAAGATGAATAGTTTGTTGAATGTGTTCCTCTTGGAGATCTTTTATTTAAAATCTCTATCTAGAAGATATCAATGACAACCTTTTTAATTTGGGCTAGTTTTCTTTATTTTTTACTTTTGAGAAGAGAAAGATTAATGACTCTCTCACGATGCTTAAAGCATATATAGAATGTAATTTTCTTTCAACTTGAATGATATATATATATGTGTGTGTGTGTGTGTGTGTGTAAAAAATTATATCATTGGATCTAATGTATTCAAATCCAATTATGTATATTCGAACTTATATAGTGTTTATTACTCTATTTTATTACAATGTTTTTCTTTCAACTCGAATGATATATATATATATATATAGAAAACATTATATCGTTGGATCGAAGGTATTCAAATCCAATTATGTATATCTGAACTTATATAGTGTTTATTACTGTATTGTGAAATGCATATTTATTATTGAGGANTCGAATGATATATATATATATATATATATATAGAAAACATTATATCGTTGGATCGAAGGTATTCAAATCCAATTATGTATATCTGAACTTATATAGTGTTTATTACTGTATTGTGAAATGCATATTTATTATTGAGGAGAGTATTCATTCATTAGTATCAGAGCATCCAGGGTAGGGGATGCATGTGATTTCTAAACCTAAGACATATGGCAAAACATAAATATTCTACCAATTCTCTACACAAAGTACCCTACCATGTTTATTCATATTGGAAGTTTTAAATATAATCTAAAGTTGAATAACATGTCACTTAGTAACAAGGTGGGTGAGAGGGGTATTATAATATACCTATGGATATAGGCATTTGGGTTACTTTGAAAGTGTTTACACCATGTTTGGGGGTGCTTCATGAAATTTGGGGTACATGGTGTATGATCAACCCCTATATGGTCTAAGATGGATTGACACATGGGATATGTTATGTTATGCATTTGTACAATGAGACAACTTGCTTAGTGATTTATTAACCTCAGTTAGGCATTCTATTAGTATTCTTTCCTAGGGAAATGGAGTTCTCTTGACAATTTGGGGGGCGTTTTTCATGATGGTCACATAGAGAGGTTCACTTTCTTGGATAATTCCCTACTAAGGAGGAGAATTGATTATGCATCCTAGAAGAGGGAATAAGTCCCTAGACAACATAGGGTATCTTGGCTTCTTGTTTGGAGGCTTGGATTTGGCTTAGGGATGCATAGAATGTGACATTGCTATTACAAGGTTAGCTAACCTAGTGGAGTACATGGCTTAGAAGGATCAATGGAGTTCATGGAGGTTTGTGTCAGAGAGGTGTTGACATACCTTGTGTAGCTACAACTTCTTGGAGCTCTTATTATGTATGAAAACACCTTAGAGTATGACATGTATACTTTGGAGTGGAACACTTCACTTGTGAATGCCTACAAGTGTTTGTTGTAGGTTTCTTGTATGAGATTAGGCCCACATTGTATTGTCGGCCTTCCTTGCCTCTTACATATAGAGAGGAAGGATATATTATGTCTCGTTCATTTGCTCACTCATCATATATTTCACTTTTGTGTATACTATGTGATCTTGAGGAGGAATGCACACTAGCCTTCTCTCTATCTCTTGGTCTTCAATTGTAACATCCTCGTCCACCAACAGGCCGGACAATGTTACCAAACACAACCTTAACTTATCCATTTGAGCTCTGATACCATATTGTAACATCCCCGGCCATCAACCCACTTGCCAGGAAACACTACTACGTGAAACATTCTCATACTTATATATATAACATGCATAATAAATCTAATTAGCATATTGTTCTAAACAATACAGAGTAAGAACATGATTACTACGAATATACATCATCAAAGACATTAACAATAATTCATATGCGCAACAGAATACATGATAACATATAAGCATCACAGGCATGCAAAACATAATATTAAGCACAAACTGATACTTATCTTTGAAACTGTAGTAATTCCACCAACTGCGTGTAGACCTTCCACGAACCTCCCAGCCTTAGGCCGTGTTGCTCATCACTCTCAGCAGTAGGTCACCCCCGAGCTGGGACTAAGCTCCATTGGGAAGGGAATCCTAGGCTAGGCAAGGTCAACGAAAGACACACAATTACAGAGGAAGGATTCTCTCCCAAGAGTCACTTACGCCCACTGCTCACAGAACCTCAGTCTGCACATGCCTGTCCCACCCTAGGAGTATATACCTTCACTCTCACCCGAACAGTCCTTCGGCTACTAAACCTCCCTTGCCTTGGGCTTCAACAATCGACAGGGCCAGAAGTCTCCAAGCTCTGTGGCAGCTACAAGACCCCTTCCAGGAGTTCTCACTTCCTCTGCGCACTCTCTCACCTGGAGAGAGTCACTCACAGGCTTGGCAACCTGTTCTTTTGACCAATTCCAGCACAATGAGGACACAACAACAAGGCTCAGCAATGCAAAGTCAATGGCAACAACCTCACACGGTCAGGAACTGTGCAACCACAACAACCCACTAGGATAGCACAACATGACTCAGGCAATTTCGAGTTTCTCAACCATGCAACATAGGACGGGTTCACGGTTCCGTTTTCGGAGATGCGTGAGGGTGTACAGAGATCCCACACAGAGACTTAACGGCTCATGTAAGAATTCCCCAGAACAAACACCGAAACAGAGGTCGATCATGGACACCCGCGAGTTCAGATGGAGGATGGAAAAATGGGAGGTCGAACCCCCAACATGGCTTCCTTCTCTGGTTTTAACTACATGCGCCCAAGTCGATACCTGTCTCCCTGGGGCTGCATGCTCCCCATTTTGCACACGTTCCCCCTTCCAAG
This sequence comes from Picea sitchensis, assembly GCA_010110895.2. Taxonomy (NCBI): domain Eukaryota; kingdom Viridiplantae; phylum Streptophyta; class Pinopsida; order Pinales; family Pinaceae; genus Picea; species Picea sitchensis. Next base: position 30,162 of record SNQJ01S0033006.1, read on the forward strand.
AACTTAGGATAAAACATAAACATTTACACAACTTTGGAATAATATTTAATTATTATCCCCAAGGTCTTAAGCTCTTAATCTTAGCCCTTCTCCCAACCTTTCAGCCCCCTCTCCCTTACCCAGACTTTGTGGAAGCTTAGTCCCCCATCACTCATTCATCGTGGTCGGTCCACATGCAGAGATGTTTTTATATTAATAATGTGCATCATTACATGTACAAAAATCAGGCTCTTGGCCTTCAACGCGTAGGCTCTCTGGCCTAATAAACACATAAGCCCACCAACTTATATAAACTTGGCTCATCAGCCTATAAAACATAATTACAATTCATAATTCAATTGGGGCACGTGCTTGGGGTATTACATCAATTGTACTTTCTCTCATCGCTAGAGTCTCTTTATATTCATGGAGAATCTTGAAAGTCTAGGGTTAGAGTTTATACCTTGGAGGTTTGAGATCAGGGTTTTGTGATAAACCCTAGGGTATTTTTTGTGAAGAAGATGATGTCTTTCCTTGGAGGTCTTTTTGGAATGGTTCTTACATGTTGGAGCTCCTTGATTGAGCTTGGGTTTTCATTATTTACCTAGCTTTTGGAGAGCTAGTGGTTTGTACTGGCCTTGTGAGAAGGCTATGGCATGTACATGAACGTCATCTTGAGCATACAAATGAAGTTTTCATTGTCCAAAACTTGTGCAATTTCCATATTTGATTTTCAGCCATTTATGTTGTTCATATATTGTTATTTATAGCTATATGTGTCATGATAATTTGACATAAGTAAAATAACAAATTTGTTGAGTGATTTGACATCATCATTGAAGAATCTAAGGGTTGTTATGTTGTTGATATATCTACTATTTCACTATTGTTATAGAGTCTGTTGTAAAAGTGAATTTTCAGATTTGGTTTATGTATGATAAGTTTCCCTGGAGGATTGGAAACGTATCTACATAGTTTGGTATTTTTTTCCTTGGATTTCCTAGAAGACTGAGTTATTAAGACTTGTGAAATATTGTTCTCTTTCCAATGTTATTTTATTCTATATTTCATAACAGACTGAAGGTTAAATTCATAAGGTAAATATCCAAGAAACCTCTAGGTTTAAAGAAACCTCTAGGTTTAAAGGTGAAATTTTATGTTTTGCATTAGATATCTCATTTGAAAATTTTGTACAGTTTCTAAACCCAAGACACATGGAGAAAAAAATACACACTTCGTGAATGCTCTACACAAAATCCCTACCATGTTCATTCATATTAGGAGTTTTAAAAATACTTTAAAGTTGAACAACATAATATTTAGTAATAACATGGGTGAGAGGGGTATTTTAATATACCTATGGATATGCATATTGGAGCTTACTTTAATTTACTTATGGATATGGAGATGGAGATTTTAGAAGGTAGAGTGAGGAGAAAGTCTCAACGACTCTAATTATGGCTTAAGCAAGCAAAATTATGGTGGTTTTTTTTAAGGTAGACAAAAGGAGAAGCATGATAAGAATAGTAAGTGAATAATGGATAATATATTGGGACCAACATATTAGGGGATATATAGTGAAAAATATGGGTTTTAACTGAAAATGTGTAGTTGGAGAGCATTCAACAAATGACTTTTAAGACATAGATAAAGGAATTAAGAGTATATTTTAATATCTCATGAATGATGGTGCTATGTGATAAGCTTAGTGAGTGGATCTGGTGATCCTAGAACTCAAAAAAATATTCCTACTATTAATCTCATGGGCACATAACATACATACAATGACAATTTTATAGATGAGATGTGTAACATAACCCTAATAAACTAAAATGAACAAAAATTAATTAGTCTAGATCCATCTTAACCCTAGATTTATCAAGTGAAGAGAGAAATCAAATCCATAGAAATGCAAACCTTTTTTAGAATACAAAACATTGAGAAAAAATGTGCATTTTCAAGAATTTGATTTTTATGAATGTTGGATCAATTTGATTTTTATGAATTTGAGGTAAAATGCATTTAAACCAATATATGTGTGTGTGTGTGTTTTAATAATATTAACATAATAATAATAATAATAATCTAATTTTAAGGTCATGACCAAGCCACACACCAAATTGGTGTATGAGACCCCAATCCATCTTAACCCTAGATCTGTCAAGTGGAGAGAGAAATCAAATCCATGGAAATGCAAACATTTTTTAGAATACAAAACATTGAGAAAAAAATGTGCATTTTCAAGAATTTGATTTTTATGAATGTTGGATAAATTTGAGGTAAAATGGATTTAAGCCAACAAAAATAATTACTATATAATATTAAAATAAAATAAAATTCAACGGTAATTAAAAAGGAATGCAATAGCCTTGGGGTGTATAGCCTTAGGGTGTAGGGTAGTCGTTGATTGCGTGTATTGTTAAGGAACTCTATTATGTGAAGTCATCAGTTTGAAACCCTAACTTACCTTGTGTGTCACTATGTGACATCGTGGGCACACCTAAGTACATGTCTAATTAGTTGTTAATTTCGTCAGTCTAAAAAAAAGAAGCAATAATAAAATAAATCAAGGTGTTGTCTAATTGTTCTACATTTTGGCCATTTTCGTCGGAATCCAACAACTTAAATATGCACGAAATGACAATTTTTTGTTGTTTAAATTGCATTTTTAATGCAAAAATGGATTCATCGCGCTGAAAAACCCCTAGGGCACCCGAATTATACAAAAATAACCACTCATATATGCAGATCAAACAATCACTTGTCAGATTTCGGGTAGATATCACCGAAAATATCCTCGAAAAAGGGCCAAAATGTAGAATGTTTAGCCTACGACCATTAAAAAGGAGTTGTCTAACTCTTCTACGTTTTGGCCCTTTTCGTCAAAATCCAACGACTTAAATATGCACAAAATCACAATTTTTTATGTTTAAATTGCATTTTTGAATGCATAAATGAATTTAGTGAGCTGGAAAACTCATAAGGCACCCGGATTAACAGAAATAACCACTCATATATGCAAATCCAACAATCACTGACCGAATTTTGGGAAAATATCACCGGAAAAGAGCCAAAACGTAGAATGTTTAGCCTACGACCAATAAAAAGGTGTTGTCTATTTGTTCTACATTTTGTCCCTTTTTCCCAGAATCCAACAACTTAAATCTGCACGAAATCACAATTTTATGTTGTTTATATTGCATTTTTGAATGCATAAATGGATTCAACGTGCTGAAAAACCCTTGGGGCACTCCAATTATACAGAAATGACCACTCATATCTACATATGCAACAATCACTTGCCGGATTTCGAGAAAAGATCACTGAAAAATATCCTTAGAAAACAGCCAAAACGTAGAATGTTTAGCCTACGAGCAATAAAAGGCGTCGTCTAATTATTCTACGTTTTGGCCATTTTCACCAAAATCCGACGACTTATATAGAAACAACCACACATATGCAGATCTAATAATCACTTGCCGGATTTTGGGCAAATATCACCTAAAAATATCCCCGGAAAAGGGCCAAAATGTAGAATGTTTAGCCTATGACCAATAAAAAAGTGTTTTCTATCTGTCCTAGGTTTTGGCCCTTTTCGTCAAAATCCAATGACTTGAATCTGCACGAAATCACAATGTTTTTTTATTTAAATTGCCCTTTTTAATGCAAAAATGGATTCAACCTCATATCTGCAGATCCAACAATCACTTGCCCAGGCAAATATCACCAAAAAATATCCTCGGAAGTGTCAAAACTTAAAACATGTTGTCTAACTATTCTATATTTTGACCCTTTTTACCATAATCTAATAATTTAAATCTAAAAAAAATCACAATTTTCTATTATCCATCTTAACTTTAATCTTTTAATTATTAAAATAATTTTGGTTTGAATTATTTGTGCTGAACATATTCATATTTCATGAAACACATGATACAGATGAGCGAGGTTAAATCTAGTTTATATTCCCAATGAATTAGTGTGCTTTTATGCACGATATTGTACGTCGTAGGCACATGTCGATCCGTTTCAAAAAAATCTAATAATTTTTGCACATTTTTCAAAAACAAAATCTAATAATTTTTAACCAGTTTCGTGTCCGACGAACTAGGTTTGACGTATACGCCCTTTGACAATTATTAACAATTGAATCATTTTATATTAAATTACATCACCTCGCGTTGAATCCTGCCAATTCAAATATTTTATAAAATAAAATAAAAAATCTCACAATTCTGAAAAAAAAAACACTTAATTTGGCATCTATTTAGTTTAGAATGTAATTGATTTATGATGTAATCGCGGAATGATTTTTTATCCCTTTACATTTGACATATGTTTGGTTTAGAATGTAATTGATTTATGATGTAATCACTGAATGGTTTTTTATCCCTTTACATATATGTAAAGGATGTAATTCTGGAATGATTTTTTATCTCTATATATATAAGGGGATAGACTCTGCAATAGAATTTTATAAGATTTGGGTGAAAACAAAAAAATCTTAAATTTTTCAATTTTTAGGATTGTTAAGCCTTCATTACTAGATTGGAATTTGGTAGTAGGTTTTTTTTTATGGAGCTTCACAATGCGAGGACTCAAAATGTGGTGCAGGAGCAATTTTAAAATGTTCAAAATTAGGTTCATTAAATCATAAGATGAATTGGGATACTGGAACCAATACCAGGAGTGAACTTTTAGCATTGTGGTGTATTTTATACTTTGCATATTTCAAAAAGGTTAAAAGATTACCACTGGTAGGAGACTAAGATTATTATTAACTAGTTTTCTCATGAAAACAACCTAAAGGTGAGTTCACTTTAGCCTTATATGACAAAAATTAGATTGTTGAGCAGGAAGTTTCAACAATTAAAAGCACAATATACAAAAAGAAAATTCAATAAAAAAGCTGATTGGTTATCCAAGCAAGCACTACAGCTGGAAAGTGTGATATATCATGCAGAAAAAACAAGAATACATAGAAAGAGTTTTGAAAAAATGTCAATTATATAAACTTTCTTGCCTTAAAGTTGAAGACTTTGTTTTTCGTCATTTTTAATATCAGTAAAGTAAAAACAGGAGGATCTTTTCTTTGTACAGCATATATATTTATAGGGCATGCCATGTAAAAGGGAATAATACTGAACATCCGTAGATAAAATTTTGTAAAAGACATTTTATATTCTTTAATATAAGTACATTTTTCTGATTGAAAAAAAAAACCCACTTACTAGATATCTCTTTGTTATTAATTTATTTAAAAAAAATAAAAATGAATTCTTAATCAAATAAATGGAATTTAAGTTATATTCTTAAAAATATTATATTTAAAATTTTAACAAGAAAATATTATAATTAACAAAATATAAAAAAAAATAAACACTTTATATGAAACATGTTGACATCCTATATNAAATGGAATTTAAGTTATATTCTTAAAAATATTATATTTAAAATTTTAACAAGAAAATATTATAATTAACAAAATATAAAAAAAAATAAACACTTTATATGGAACATGTTGACATCCTCTCTCTCTCTATATATATATATATATATATATATATATGATTCTAACTGTATTTATTATTATTGATTTTTATGTGAAATGATAGTTCTTAAATTGGAGAAAAAGAGATTACTAAATTCAAATAATTATTAAAAAAATTATTAAATTTAAAAATTTTGAAAAATGAGATTAGATGGAGAAAAAGAAATTACTAAATTCAGATATTTGTTTAAAAAATTATTAAATTTAAAATTTTTGCAAAATGGGAATTACTAATATTCAAATATTCCATGATTTTATTATGACAATAAATTGTGCTAATAAAATAGATAAAGCAAATAAATGATTAAGATTTAATTTTAATTGGAATTTTTTTATTAAAACTTAATTTAAAAAAAATTAAAGTTATAAAATTCATATATTTAATTGGTTTGAAGTATAATCTAAAATTGTTTTTATTTAGTTGAGAGACAGTTTTTTTAAATTTAAATTTAAGGAAATAGGTTAATGAATTATAATTCAAAAACATTTAAAAAAAGTGAAAACCTAAATTTAAGGAAATAAATTAATGAATTACAACTCAAAAACATCTCAAAAGAGTGAAAACCTACCCTGTCAGAACCATCAACACAAAAACATCTCAAAAGAGTAAAAACCTACCCCGTAACAATCAACACAAAAACATCTCAAAAGAGTAAAAACCTACCCAGTCAAAACCACCAACAAGTCATTCCTAAATAGCAACCAATAATGACTATCCCATTAATAATTCACATCTAAATTATAAAGAGTAAAAACCTACCCATTCAGAGCCACCAAGAGGTCATTCATGTAATGCAAACATTTTTTAGAATACAAAACATTGAGAAAAAATGTGCATTTTCAAGAATTTGATTTTTATGAATGTTGGATAAATTTGAGGTAAAATCGATTTAAGTCAACAAAAATAATTACTATATAATATTAAAATAAAATAAAATTCAACTGTAATTAAAAAGGAATGCAATAGACTTGGGGTGTATAGCCTTGGGGTGTATAGCCTTAGAATGTTTAGCCTACGACCATTAAAAAGGAGTTGTCTAATTGTTCTATGTTTTGGTCCTTTTCATCAAAATCGACGACTTAAATATGCACAAAAGCACAATTTTTTATGTTTAAATTGCATTTTTGAACGCATAAATGAATTTATTGAGTGAAAAACTCATAAGGCACCCAAATTAACAGAGATAACCACTCATATATGCAAATCCAACAATCACTGATCGAATTTCGGGAAAATATCACCGAAAAATATCACTGGAAAAGGGCCAAAACGTAGAATGTTTAGCCTACAACTAGTAAAAAGGTGTTGTCTAATTGTTCTACGTTTTGTCCCTTTTCGCTAGAATCCAACAACTTAAATCTACACGAAATCACAATTTTATGTTGTTTATATTGCATTTTTGAATGCATAAATGGATTCAACGTGCTGAAAAACCCTTGGGGCACTCCAATTATACAGAAATAACCACTCATATCTACAGATCCAACAATCACTTGCGGGATTTCGGGAAAAGATCACCGAAAAATATCCTCAGAAAACGGCCAAAACGTAGAATGTTTAGCCTACGACCAATAAAAGACGTCTAATTATTCTACGTTTTGGCCATTTTCACCAAAATCCGACGACTTATATAGAAATAACCACACATATATGCAGATCTAACAATCACTTGCTAAATTTCGGGCAAATATCACCGAAAAATATCCTCGGAAAAGGGCCAAAATGTAGAATGTTTAGCCTACGACCAATAAAAAAATGTTTTTTATTTGTCCTAGGTTTTGGCCCTTTTCGTCAAAATCCGATGACTTGAATCTGCACGAAATCACAATGTTTTGTTGTTTAAATTGCATTTTTTAATGCAAAAATGGATCACAATAATCACTTGCCTAAGCAAATATCACCAAAAAAATATCCTCTAAAATGTCAAAACTTAAAACATGTTGCCTAACTATTCTATATTTTGACCCTTTTTATCAGAATCTAATAATTTAAATCTAAACGAAATCACAATTTTCTATTATCCATCTTAACTTTAATCTTTTAAATATTAAAATAATTTTGGTTTGAATTATTTGTGCTCAATATATTCATATTTCATGAAACACATGATATAGATGAGCGGGGTTAAATCTAGTTT
>SNQJ01S0033006.1:64516-81543 GCA_010110895.2 Picea sitchensis
AAAAAATGTCGTTTAGGCCCTCAAAATGGCCCCGAAAGTTCAGGACCCGAAAAACTGCTAAAAATACTAAATTGTCAAAGAATTGTTTTGAGCCAGTTGGAATAGGTGGGTGACCATCGATATCCACCTGGATCAATCCTCCCTCCTTAGGAAGCAATGGTATCCATTGCATTGAGTTCCTGGGGGAGAGGGGGAAGCATTTGCTGAATCTGAACCTTAGTGAGTTGTTTCCTTGCTGGAGAAGTTGTAAAGCTTGGCTTGTGGAAGGTTGTCGACAACCTGATGTTGGAAGGGTTGGATATTTTTAACCAATTTGGATACATGAGACGATTGTGCGCAGAAGGAATATTTGTGTTTTGTTGCAATCTTTTTGACCTGCTTCTGTTGGATATAAGGTGTTTGGACTGAGGCTGCAATGGTTGCAATGTACTTCTTTTCACCTTTTGAACAAATTGTGTAGAGGTTGAATGTTGTAGTATGAGATATCACCTTGTGGCACTGTTTAAGTGGGACAATAGTCAGAACTACCTCTGGTATCCTGTAGAAATGACCCCCCAGAGTAACAATGACACTACGAGGTTGAGACTCATAAATAACATGGCACTTCCACATATATGGCTGGCCCAGAAGAACATCACAGACATCCAACGGGGCAACATCACATAATACCTCATCCTTGAAGGGCTTGATGTCGTATGACAAGTGACACTATTGGCTGACATAGATATCTCGTCCCTGGCAAAGCCACCTCATGTTGTATGGATACAGGTATGGTTTTGTCGACAATCCCAATTGTTTGACGACCTCCGCTGAGATGATATTCTTCTGGCTTCTGATATCAATAATAAAATGCAGCGGGGTCCCCTTCACCCACATTTGTGAATGGAAAAGGAGATCCCCATCTTCAGGATCTGTTGGTTCTTCTGGTTGAATTGTTGTTGCTGCGACAATAACAGTGGGGTCTGCGTCGATGATCTGTCTTCTCCCATTATTTTCCGAATCAGATTCTGAATCAAGGTTCGACTCCTTTTCTTTGATCTCGACCACCGATGATTGTTTTGAGATAAATTCATCAGTGTTGTGCCAGGGGATTTTGTGGAAATCACACCACTTTCCAGTGTCCTTCTTCGTCTTTCTATCACCCTTCTTTTCATGTGGCTTGGACTGGTTATCTAGAGGCTAGTTGTTAGGGTTGTCTTTACCATACTTTGGTTATTGCGTATTTACAGACCCAAACATCCATCTATTTTGGTGCCTAAATTTTTGCTCGATTTTGACAGCATATCAATAGACAGCTCCCAGTGATGAGATGTCCAAAAAATCCATTTCGGTTTGGATGTACCTATGTAGAGCCATGCGGTATTTCAGAACCAAATGCCACTCAGATTCTTTGATACTCATATTGGTGCACAAGGTATGTAAAGTATTTGTGAACTCTGACACTGTTTGGCCCCTCTCTTGTGCAGTGTGGTCCATCTCATGTGTTGGTCGTCATAGTTAACAACACGGTAATATTGTTCATTGACTACATCCACAAAAAACTCCTAAGTGGGCTCGGCCCCATATATTCCAGACTCCTATGTTGAACTTTTCTCCCAATAAGTTTCCCACCAATGTTTGACACGGGGGAGAGCCGTAAGGAGTGCGAAGGTGATCTTCTCTCTGTCGGAAAAATTGTGTACATAGAAATAACCTTCTAGTAGATTTAACCATTTTTCTAGGGCATCTGCATCTATCTAACCTTCAAATATGGGAATATCAAAATTGACTTGTATCTTGAAAGGAGAGGTTCCTCCAAAGTGGCCGCTTGATGAAGATGCGTATGTTGTTATCGACAAGCGTTGAAGGATGTGGGAAAAATTCTCCATCATTTCGTCCCTCTGTCGCATGAGAGATTTCTCAAGCAATAGATTAATAGAATCTTCTTCTCTGACATTTTTCTTTTCTTCTGCCATGGAGGGTTTCTTGGGCATGCGAGAGCAATTGTGCTAAAGAGAGACAAGCTCGAGACCCAACTTGATATACTCGGACCTCGTCGGGGACATGCACTGAAAAACGATCAAGAGTAGCCTACTCTGATACCACTGATCTAGATTATTTTTGGCACGAAATGAGAGAGGAGATATAATAAATAAATGGATAGAGTTATATCAATAATATAATAGAGATATAACCATAAACACAGAGATACAATAATACACAATTTCTATTAATGAATGAAATGTACAAAATTGTAGAAATACAGAGTGAAAGTCTCGCTAGAATAATGGAAGCTTATCTATGAGAAGAGATCTGACACCTATGCTCATTCTTAAGAAGATAATCATTATAATGAGGATCCAAAGGAATTTTTAACATAAAGAAAATCCAAAACCCTAACCCTGGAAGATGAAAAACCAACAGGTTTGTGGACCCCGTTTTGGGTAGTTTGGTGTATCAAATTTCCTGGGGCATAACTTTGGCATACGATCTATGTTTGGGGTGCACAATAGCTCGTTGGAAAGGTATTGACGAGGAGATTCATTTCACAAGATCAAGTATGCCTTGGGAAATCATTGAGGTGCTCGATCATGAAAAAACGTCGTTTAGACCCTCAAAATGGCCCCGAGAGTTTAGTACCCGAAAAACTGCTAAATATAGTAAATTTCCAAAGAATTTTTTTGAGGCAATTGGAATAGGTGGGTGGCCACCGATATCCACCTATATCACCCCCTTATCTTATCCGCTTTCCTAGAATCTTATCCCCCCATTTCTCTTTCTAGTGGAGTTTATCCCCCCATAATATTTTGTCTCGTTGGTCTACAACAGTGATGCATTTTATTGATATTCGAGTGTGATTACATTTTACAAATATAGGCTCACTCGCCTTTTAGCATCTAGGTCCTCTAGCCTAATAACTACACAAACACTCTAGCCTCAAAACATATATACAAAGGCTGTCGAGCCCCATAATATCCTGGCTCACCAACCTATATGTACATTTAAAACTAAATTTACACTTGGGGTTCGGCCTAGGCGTATTACAAGAATATAAGGCTATTGGATGTTTTATCGAGTATTGTTGTATTTGGAACTTTGTTGGTCACTCCACCTTAAATGCAATTGAACATTGTTTTATTTCTTCTAATTATCATAATAAAAGGGTATCTTTCACATATTTCGCGTTATTTGTCTCTTGTATATGGATTTCTACATTCAAAATCTTTGTATACTTGGTTTGTGTTTCAAGTCTAAGGGTTAAGGAACACTACAAGTAGTATTAGAGATTTTTTCTGAGCCAACATGCCTCCAAATTTTAGCATATCCTTTTAAGGCTAGAGACATGGTCTGGCGTTTTTAAATAACATAGAGATATATCGTTCAATGATGGGTAAAACTACAGTTGGGGAAGAATACACACAAAAATTACAAGTCATGTAACTTAGTTGGACACCCTTGCAACCTTTGTTGGCACCCCTTCGAGTAGTACAACACAAAACAACACCTTTGTATGCAATTTCCTTCCACATACCCTTGGGTATATTGGAAGCCCTTTAGGCACACCTAAAACTAGCCTTACATAAACATGTGGCCATCATGTTGTTATAATATGCCGAGAACAACAGTAAGGAAAATTTTAGGGGGCAAATTTCATCCATGGGCTAATTTTCCATTTTTTTTTTTCCAAAAAATGATTCGCCAATTTCCATCTTTTTCTAAAATGATACACCCAAATTCTACAGGGAAAAAGTATTTTACTCTAAAAATCACCCAATTTTTCTAAAAGCTATATAAAATCCTTATAAGTTTGAGTATTTATACAAAAAAACATCACCAAACATTGTATGGTCGACATTTTAAGTAGTAATATTTTTCAAGGTTTCTACCCTTTAAGATAAGTATGGATACTTAAAATTTTACCTGAACAACACTCAAGGAGATCACTCTCACGTACTAAGGTATTGGGTAGTATGTCTAAGGGTATGGTCTATTCTCCTTAGTTGGTGTTGTGAAAGATTAGACTATAGTTTGAAACCCTTCAGTATATCATAGAACTATAGAACTTAACATTCCTCTATCTTTAGGACCCTGCAAACCCTAACTTTTGTAGTCAACCATCAAAATTCTTACATCTTTACATCCAAAAAGAATTTGGAAATTTAGTAAGTGCGTTAATATTTAGCATGGAGTAATACTCCCATCAAAATAAAAAAAATATTAGGTTCTATGGACACCATAATGGGAGACCTATCTCAATTCCTTACTTCATGTTGATCACATGAGTCTACCTCTCTAGTAACCCTTTTTCTGTGGACTCGACAATACAATGTTTGTGGTATGTCTAAAAAGACTCCTTTCAAGCCACTAATTATAGTGAGATAAGTTGGGAATAACACTTTGATGGGATCTTAGGTGGTCCCATGGTCCATACTAACAACATGGAAAACACAAAAAACCAAAACCAGGACTTGCATGCGAAGCACCAATATCTTGAAGCAAGGGTTTTTGACATCAATTCTTCAGTCAAATACCTCTCCAAAAAGATGAACAATCAAGGTCATATGTTAGGATATATATGTAGCCACTTGGGTATCTAGATACCAAATCCACACATTGATCTAACCAAATGGGAATATTCTGCAAATGAAGTGTAGGACACTCACACACTCTTTTTGGATACTCATCTCCCACCGTTTCAAGATCACAATTCATGGCATCGCTTTTGAAAGGTAGACCTGGACAAGTTTGATGATTTTGATTCTTATGGTTGGGTTACCCAAAGTGAACATTATTTCACTCTCCATGGAATTACCAATGATCTACATAAACTAAAATTGTGGGTCTTATATTAGGATTTTAAATGTTGGCAATGGTGGAAATGGTATGAGAAATCTTGTGGAGGATACATTACTTGGTCCCAGTTTGTGAAGGAACTTTATTCTTGTTTTGAACGTGACACTCATTATATGGGATTCCTGCAAAAATTGTGCCAAACAAGCACATATATTGACTATATTGTAGCGTTTAAGCTATCGGAAATCCACATAGAGATCCTATATGATTCTTTTTTTAAAGAATGTTTCATCAGTTTTATGAAGGAGGCAATTAGAGCACACATAATGATGCAGTTCCCAACCACATGATTGGAAGCTTGTCAAAAATCTAAAGAAATTGAGATATTGATCAATTCCCAAACCAAAAGACCTTCATTCACTAATTACATCGATCCTCCTATGGAAACTACCCTTAGCCCCTCCAATTATTAACCATTAAGAATCCAAAATTTGTCTCAGGAATCACAAGAATTTTGTGAAGTTATTTTATGCTTGTTTTGAACATGACACTCAATATTTGGGACGCCTAACAAAATTACATGCATAGTTATTAATTATATTGCATCCTTTGAGCAATTCTCAATCATCTTAGAGGACCTATCCAATTCCTTTTTTAAAGAATGTTTCATTAGTGGTATAAATGAGGCAATTAGAGAACACATCATGATGTAGTGCCCAACCATAAGATTAGAAGCTTGTTAAAGAGATAAAGAAGACAAGATGGTGATCAATGCCCAAACCAAAAGACCTCCATTCACTACTCACATTGGCCCTCCTATGGAAATGACCCCCAACCCCTCCAAATCTTAGCCATTGAGAATCTAAAAGTTAACTTAGAAAGAGATGGAAAAACACCAATGCCTCAAAGTTTTCTGTAATTGTGATGAGTGGTATTTTGAAGGGCACAAATGTAAACAAGATAGATTATTTCAAATGGATATAACCCCACAAGACAACTCACAAAACGTTTCAATTTAAGACACTCTTGAACTAGACTTGGAAGATTCCACCCCTCCCATGGAAGAGAAGCCACCCTGCAATCTCCTTGTAATGAACCTCGAATTTCCTTCCATGCCTTATCAAGTTTCTCGACACTGCAAACCTTGAAGTTGATTGGTTACATCAAGCACTACAAAGTGATTGTATTGATTGATAGTAGCAACACCCACAACTTTATCCATGGGAGAGTGGTCGAAGAAACCCATTGTTATGCCATTCCTATACCTAATTTTTAAATTATTATATCCAATGGTGGTATGATGAAATGTGGTGGCCGATCTAAAAATGTGAAATTCTAAATGGGCAAGTATCATCTTAAAGCACACATGTTTTCTATTGAAACATGTGTTTGTGATGTAATTATCGATGTGGAATGGTTATGCATTTTGGGACCTATCACCATGGATTTCAAGGATTTATACAAGATATTCACTAAGGAAGGGAACAAACATACCCTCAAGGGGATTACATCTGGTTTCCCTAAAATGATCACCTCTCAACATATGGAGAAGTTATTGAAGAAAGGTCATTCAAGAATTAGTGCACAATTCAATGCCATACAAGTAGTGGACACCCCCCACAAGAGATTCACCCTAATTTACAGTTGGTCCGCTCTAACCATCAACGAATATTTGAAACACCCTAAGTTTTACCACCTTCATGTGGGGAGTATGACCATGAACTACCCAATGTGCATCCTTACAGGGACCCTTTTACACAAAAGAATGAAATAAAAAAAAATCATTAAGGAATCATTGGAGGTTGGATTCATACACCCTAGTACCAGCCTACACTCATAACCAATGGTCAATGTATTAAAGAAGAAAGGTAATTGACACATGTGTCCTTATTTTTAGGATCTCATTAAGCTAACTATGAAGGACAAGTTCCCCATGGATCCTAGTTATTGATTATTTCTCTAATGAACTTCATGCATCCAAGTTTTTCACTAAACATGACCTTTGTTATAAATACCACCAAATATAGATAAAAAAAGGTAGACATCCCTATGACAACTTTCCACACACATGAAGGTTATTATAAATTTTTAATGATGCCCTTTGGAATTTTCACTACTCCATCCACCTTCTAGAGCCTCATGAATAAAAAATTTCAACCATTCCTACACAATTTTGTGTTGGTATCCTCTTATGATATCTTGATCTTCAAAACCTAGGATCCCTATATAGAGCATGCCAATGGAGCCTTTCAACTCCTACACAACACTAGTTATTCATGAAACATTCCAAATGTGCTTTTGGGGCATTAGAGGTTGAATACTTGGGAGTACAAGTAGATCCCAAGAAAGTTATGGCAATGTAAGATCGACCCGTCCCTAATACATTGAAGAGCTTGTATAGGTTCATGTAGTGGATAAAGAACTTCACATTAGATAAGACATTCTCCACACACTTAAGTACAATTTGGTTAGGGCTCAAAATAGAATGAAACAACAAGTTGACTAGAATCACTCATAATGCTCTTTTGCAAAAAGGGATTAGGTGTTTATTTTCCTTCAACCCAATAAACAAACATTACTGAAAGACAAAATTCCCCAAAAATTAGCACCAAAGTTCTATGGATCCTAGAAGATCATCTAGCACATTGGAAAAGTGGCATACAAGTTGGCTCTTCCACCCCACTCTAAGATTCATCCATTATTTCATGTGTCTTGTCTAAAGAAAGGGCATGTGATAAAATTGCAAGGTGAAAAATAGCTTACAAAAACTTGATGAAGAAGGTTCCATTTGGATCCAACTGGAAATAGTATTAGATACAAGAGAGCGTTAATTGCACTAGTGCACAGTTTGAGAACTACCGATCTAGTGGAGAGATATGCAACTAGAATATGCCACTTGAGAACTAGTATCATTTTTGCAACAATTTCCTCATCTCCATCCTTGAGGACAACACTTCTTTTGAAGGGGGTGGGCAAGTTAGGGTCCTACCCTAACCTCCCTACTTCAGGTTACCTAGGTGTTAGCCAATTGATGTATGCATCCATCCTCTTTGAATAAGGCTTATTAAATAGTAGTGGATAGTTATTTAATGTAAAAATGTCCACTTTATTAAATAAGGTCCACTAGGTAGTCAATACTCATTAATGATGGGACCACAAGTAGTTAGGGTTTTTATATTGAGGTTCTATTTAAAAAGAATAGGATGCACTAGAATGTTTTGTTGAGTATTATTGTATTTGGAGATTTTCTCAGTGAAAGGTTGCCCCACCTTAAGAGGAAAGTGAACAATGTTTTCTTTCTTCTGATTTTCATAATACAAGAGTATATTTTGCACATTCCAATGTTTTCTTTCTTCTGATTTTCATAATACAAGAGTATATTTTGCACATTCCATCTTAGTCATCTCCTGTATATAGTTTTCTATAGTCATAATCTCTATATACCTCATTTGTGTTTCAATTCTAAGGGCTAAGAAACAATACAACAAGGTGGTGCAAGTTGTTGATTATTAAAGTGAAATTAGAGGTTCTTATCACTTGGATAGAGTCGATGACCAACTTGTGTGAATTTCAACAAATATTGCATCAATGGATTTCAATGAGAGAAACTAAAAAATGAGATTTTTTTTTTAATCATCAAATTCACCTATCTACCAATATTTTGGCAAGCAATGTAATGTTAAAGAAATTATGAACTCCTCATATTTATTAAATCAATTTATTATCTTAGGATAAATAATGTTTGACTAATTTGTGGGGAGGGTCTACTACATTAGTATTGAGTATGATGGTAAATGGAATCATATAACTATCACCATAGAATATTGTCACATAGAAACACTACCAATATTTCACCATTATTCTACTCCTTACCATTAACCTCATAGGATCATGCAAAATTACTCAACAAAATAATCTTTGTCATGTTCACATTATTGTATAGAATAATGATAAAAATAACAATTCCAAGTTGTAAGAGAATAGTTATAAACATAAAAAATGAGACAAAAGATATATGGTTCAAATTTGTAGGTTTCATATTGTCACTATAAAATGTGTTATAAATATTTAACAATGGTCACACTTATGCATGATGGAGAAGAGATCACAAAAAAACATTGTGAGATCTTTGATTTTCATATTGTTTTATGCGGGACATGTTGTGTGGGTGTGTGTATGTGAAACACCAATAATATACACATATTTTATGATATCTTGGATTTGCTTTTAAGACTATAAAATTTCCTCTCCTCTTGTGTGTTATCCCACATTGGTTGTGTGGTTTGAGCCAAAATAACATATAACTACGAACATACTATGATCCATATGCCTATGGGGTTAGCCATAAGGTAGTGGTGTCTCTTATTAACATAATGGTTGATTGGTTATGGGGTGAGTATGCTTCCTTGATTTGACTTCCCCTCCTCCTTTGTGGGACATGTTGTGTAGGTATGTGATCAAATATTAAAGGGGTCTTTATGTTAATGAAAGATGAGCATTGTCACTACCCCCACCAAGGTTCAAGTCTCTTCAAAGACATGGTCATTGGAATTGCACTTCCAAGGCCAATGTAGGTAGATTGGGTGATAATGCAAGACATAGTTCCTCACTTTAAGTGTGTTAGTGCATCTGTTAATCAAGGCACTGGCATGGAGAGAATAATTAATGGAGTGGATTGGCATATTTCAATGAAGTCGTTGATAAGGTAGCTTAAGTAATTAGGTTGTGCAATGTTGCATCGATAAATGGAAGCTTTCCAAAAATTAAAAACCATAAAAAATAATAATAATAACAATAACTAAAAATGCAGAAAAGAAGAAAAAGAAAATAGGAAAGGATATAATAAAAAAATGAAAAGGAGGAAAATTTGCTTTGAAATGAAATAAAAACCCTAAAAATGAAAACGGGTAGTGTTGACCTCATTTCTAGCCAATAAGAATAGAATTGCAAAGCATTGCAATTTTACCTTTCCCAATCTATTATAAAATGACTTGTCATTCATTTTTCTCTAATCATGATTTATAACTCTACATTTGAAAATCCTTAATGTCTTTACTTAATAAAGGGGATCCCATCCCTTAGATTGCACGTGAGTGTCATAAGGATTTCGGCTAAGATGAAAGACATGGAAGATCTGATGGTCAATGATTGAGTGGAAGGTGGTTAATGAAATTCTTATTCTTATTTTTAATGTTGGACGGTTCATTGTTATGGTTGCATGGTGATGAGCCCAATTATTGCCTATTCCAAACGCTCATCTTCGACACAGTTTTTCCACCATAATATGCCTTAATATTTGTTTTTGACCATATTTAATAGTAAGTCATGGATATTTTTTGCATGTTGCTTAGTGAATGTGTGTTGAGGTGGATGTTTGTTTATAATGTGTCTTTTTTCTCTAATGTTTATGCCAAATGATGTGTATAGCTCCAAACAGGTCAAACCTCTTGAGTCAAGAGCACCAACCTCCTAAAAATGGGGGATTTTGTCTCCCTCAAGGAGCTTCCAACCAAGAATCAAGGGACATTGTCCCCACCTACCTCCAGAAGCACTCCTTCTGCATTAATGACCACTCCTGATCAATAGGAGTTGGAGATATATATGCAATGGACTGAGAGCCCTTATTTACCCACGTCTCTCCTTGATTTAAGAAGGGAGGTCGAACTCTCAAGCTATATATAGACCTCTAGTATAGGAAAACAAAATATAGAATTTTTGAGAAGTATTGTATTGAGACTTTATGAAGACATTTGTTGAAAATTTAGAGCCTTTTTTCTCTTGATGTATTCCTCCTGTTAATGAAATAAAGATGGCTTTTACTTGAGTTCATTATAGTTTTCTCAAGGCTCCTTGTGCTTCTTGGGTAGGGCCCACTCAAGAGGGATCAAGGACCCTGTTGCAATTTTTGTAGCTTTCATGAATGTTAATTAGTGATTAGATAGTATTTCATTGTATTTTGAAGTTTAATATAGTTCCGCATGATCAATTCTAGTTTTTGTTAAGATTATCTCTAATTGGTTTGTTAAAGTAGGCATCTTGTAGAAATGTTCAATATCCTTTTGGAGAACTCTTAGGTGCCTCCCAAGGCCAAGAACCTCAGATCCATTTGATTTTAAGATAGTATAGCTTTTTTCATGCTTCTAAATACTTACACTACCTTTCTAGGCCTCATTTTTGCTTCCTGTAGGAGTTTCTTGTAGAAATCACACAATTCTTATAGAAACTATACAGTTCCTGTAGAAGCTTCATATAGGATAGTTTTATCTTTAAATTTCAATCTATCTTAATCTTCTTTTAGTGAAAACATCAATAAACAATAAAAAAAACATATGGTTGGCATTGATCAAAGGATTAGACATAAAGTAGTTTGTTTTATTTATGCATCAGTTCAACATATCTTTAATTACAATTTTTTTTATGCACTAGGATACACTCAACTTCTTCTTTGATCTTCATAGTTTAGCATGCTTTATTTCCTATCATTAGATTATATTTTGTTTCTGCAATAAAGAATTAATTGTACTTTCAGATTGGTTTGTTCCCCTTCAAGAAATAGTTTAGAGTTTCTTTCTGTCAGCTCCATTTTTGCACCAATTCATGCATTTCAATATTTGATCAGTCTTAGACCCTTACTATGAACCCCGAGTTGAAAAATTAAAGTAAGAATCCAAGGATACAACAATATTATTGTTGTTATTTTGAGGGTCATCAATTTTTCACACTGTTTCCGGGGAGGTGTTGAAGTCTGCATATCATTTTCATTTTTTTCTTTCCTTTATGTGACATGGAGGAGTAGAAAGGATACCTCAGTCACAAAACCAAACTCACTATAAAATTTATGTAGTGTAACAACCCAAGTGCTTTCACTTCATGTGAGTACTTATAGCTCCTTGTCACACTCTTTTGCATTATAAAAAAATAATTTTCACTTTCTTTCTAATTTCATGAATGACTAGACTTAGAGTTAGGAAATAATTTTTTGTTCCAAAAACCCCCACCCCAAAAATAGGTCCAAGCAAACCAAAGATTGGTCTTGAAACACTTGAAAGTTTCTTGGAAAGGGAAGCTAGATATTTTGAAAATATTTCATAAGAAGGAAAATCTCCCTCACCTCATGCTATGGCTAGTGAAGAAGAGATATTTGAGTTCCCCATTCGGGAATCCAATGGGGAAGCCAAGATGAAAAATATTAATCCTTTTGCATTACCTCATTTTCATGGGCTTGTTTCTGAATATCCTAACACTTTCTTGTTATAATTTGTAGTTATATGCAAGACATATGATTATACTAATAGTGAAAAGAGCTCAAAATTTTCCCTTCTACCTTGAAGGATTCAACTCTAAGATGGTTCATGATCCTGGAGGGAAATAATATGGCAACTTGGGATCAAATGAAAAATACTTTCAGTGAAAAATACATATATTATTGTAGAGCAAGAGACACAAGGGATGAGATTTTTAGAATGACACAAGGACCTGCTGAATCTCTAGAATACTTTGAAGAGAGATTTCAACTAAGCTACAAGAGAGATCAAAATTTCACTCCAGATGAAGGCTCACTCAATCTTGTCTTACTTAGAGGGGTAAGAGAAGATCTTATGGAAACATTGAATCTCCTATCCAATGGAGATATCTATCAGCTAGACTATGATGATATCAAAAGAATATTCAAGAACCATTCAAGGTCCTTAAGAAAGAAAGGTAGAAGCGGTAGAGGTTTGGCATCTCAATCTTCTAACCCTACAACTCATATAAAGAATGAATTAGGAGGGTTGATAGAGGATATGAAAACTAATATTTTTCATTCTTTATCCATGTAAATGGATACCTTGCAGATAAAAAATAAACAGGAGGAAACAAAGAAGGCATTGGCTATTTATTGTCCTAAATGCACTAAAAAGCATCCTAGAAATGAATTCTCTCTAGACGTTATAGATGTTTGTGGTATTTGTGAAGAAAATAATCCAACTAAAAAATGTCCTTCTTTGTCAGGGTTGAAAGCTACATTTTAAGGAGTAGAGGAGAATGTGGAATCATTATACTTCATCAATCAAAAGAGGCCTAGAGCACCAAGACCCTTCCAAACAGGTTTGAACTTCAATCTTGCTCAAAATTTTGGTGCATATAATGCTCAATTGTCTCCTCAACCATGGTATAATCCCAATCCATATTCTTCAACAAATACAAATCCTTTGCAATATTAGGGACCACCAATTCCTCCTCCATACCAATATTTTCCTAGCATGCAACAAAATCAGAACCATCAATGGAGTTAACCTCTACAAGGATGGAGGCCAAAACAATTTCAGCAACCTGCATTAATGACTCCTCCTCCTCAACCCAATAACACTACTCAAAATAGTGTTCCTCCAAAACAACCTCAGTTACCTGCTCAACCTGCTCCAAATCCAAATAACAAGCAAGTCCAACCTGTGTACAATGGTGAAACAACTTATCAGAGTTATTCCTTAGAAGTACAAGAGATCAATATTTGATTAGGAAAAGTATTACAACAACAACCAAATCTCATATAATATGTATAATATGAGAAATAATATGTTACCTCACCTCAACCACAAACTCACCCTTTCCCTAAAAGATTAAATGAAAAGAAAACTTACACATCTGAAGAGAAATAAATTTTAGGGGAACTTAAAAGTTTGTGTATAAAAATACCTCTCTTACAAGCCCTCAAGGATGTACTTATTTTCAATAATTTTATCAAAGAATAGTGCATTTGAAGGCCATGGAGGAAAAGGAAAGATTCCCCACCATAAATTTTATAGGACAACTAGCTAACCTTATCCTTGGGAAGTTAATTGTACCTAAGTAATTGGATCCAGGAATCCCTCTAATGAATGTTCACATCAACAAAACCTTGATCAAGAATACTCTTATTGATTTAGTGGCTGCCATCAATGTTATGACCAAAGATACTATGCTAAAAATCAACCTTCAAGGATCCTTGAGAGATACTCCCACTGATCCATAGTCAAAATTGAAGGGATGATAGAAGATGTCATAATCTCTATTGATTACTGGGAGTACCCTAATGAATTCTTAGTCCTTCAAACCAAGTCTCAATTTAATGGGTACCCTCTTATTTTGGGGATGCCTTAGTTGGACACAACAGATGGACATATTGGTTGTGGGCAAACAACATGACTATAACTGATGGCCTATCCCAAAAGCAAATTGTTCTATATCCTCCTACTCAACCTTTGGTAACACAAAAAAATTCTATGTTGGTAGAAGAGGAAGAAGATCTGACACAAAAAAATACCTACCCCATCTATACCATAAACACAGCTCTAGCAAATACCACAATTGATGAGGACACTTTTCTTTCTGCAAAACCAATATCCAGTTGATGTGAAAATCAAAGGGATAAATGATGTTAATAGATATGAAATTTCTGTTGGAAATAACATAGAAATATGGATAGATTTGTTCACAGCTGATAGAGAATATCCAACTGTCAAAACCACAGAGATCAACCTTGCAAAAACACTCAAAATCAACAATAAACATACTAGTCAGCAAGAACAAAAACTATTAGAGGTGCTAAAAAAATGTTGAAGCTTTTGCATGGGATTATAAAGACATGAAAGGAATCCATCCTTCTATTTATACTCACCATATTTATATCAAGGAGGACTGCAAACATTTTAGGAAACCCCAAAATAAGGATTAACCTTGCAATGAAAGATATAGTCAAACAACAACTTCAAAAGTTGTTGTATGTTGGATTCATATATCCAATATGATACAATGAATGGGTCTCTCCTCTAGTTATTGTTCCAAAGAAGAATGAGAAATGGAGGATATATGTGGATTACTGTGAGTTAAACAAATCTACCAGAAAGGACCATTTCCCCCTACCCTTTATTGACCAAGTCTTGGATGTCTTAGCTAGGAAGGAATACTTTTCCTTCCTCAATGGATTTAGTGGATACAACCAAATTTATATTAGTCTTGAAGATAGGGACAAAACCACCTTTACTTGTACCTGGGGTACATATTCCTACAAAGTCTTACCATTCAACTTATGTAGTGCCCCAACCACTTTCCAAAGAGAAATTATAAGCATATTTTTAGATTGCATTTATGATAAAGTTGAGATATACATGGATGACTTTACCCCTTATGGAAAGTATTTTGATGAGGCCTTATATAATCTAGATAAGGTTCTCCAAAGATGTAGAGAAATGAACTTGTCCCTTAGCAATGAAAAATGCAATATGATGATGAATGAAGGGATTGTGTTAGGAAACCATATATCCTCTAGGGGGATTGAAGTAGAAAAAAACAAAATAAAAATCATCACCCTACTTCCTGCACCTTTGAAACAAAAGGATATCAAAAGTTTTCTTAGACATGTAGGATATTACAAGAGATTCATCAAGGACTCCAGTAAGATAGTTTCTCCCCTGTTTACACTACTATCCAAGGATGTAGATTATTTTTGGACTCCAAACGTCCAACAAGATTTTGAAACAATAAAGGAGAAACTCTCAACTTCTCCTGTGCTACAAGGCCCCAATTGGACTCTTCCATTTTACATCCACATTGATGCATCTGACAAGTCTGTAGGAGCGGTCTTAGGAAAAGATGAAGATAACAAACCTTATGAAATTCATTTCATAAGTAAGAAATTGGTTGGTGCAGAGCTCAACTACACTATTACAAAAAATGAATTGTTAGCAATAGTTCATGCTCTCAATAAATTCAGACACTATGTTACAGGGTGTAAAGTTTTTGTACATACAAATCATGTTGCCATTAGATATTTAATGAACAAGCCTGACATAAATGGTAGAATGATTAGATGGTTTTTGTTATTACAAAAATCTGATCTAACTATTCTTGATAAGTCTAGAAAGCCGAATGTAGTTGCATATTTTTTGTCTAAGTTGACTATTCCTACTGAAGAAGACATGATTGATGACCAGTTTCCATATGAGCACCTATTTTCCATCTCAACACAAACCCCTTGGTTTGCTGACATAGAAAATTATATGAAAACATGGAAGTTCCCTCAACGTTTCTCCTACAGGGAGAGATGCAAGATTGTATGGAAGAGTTCATCCTATGCTTGGGTAGCTGGTTATTTATTCAAACTTTTCCCAGAACAAATTTTGAGGAGATGCATAAGAGAATATGAGGTACATGGCATCCTCCATTATTGTCATGATGAACCATGTGGGGGACATTATGCAACAAAGAGGACAACTTACAAGATCTTACAAGTTGGATACTATTGGTCGACCCTACATAGAGATGTTCAACAATACACTTCACATTGTGATGAATGTCAAAGAATGGGGAAGCCTACAAAGAGGAATGGGATTCCTTTACAACCCCAAGTATCATTTCAACCATTTGACAAGTGGGGAATGGACTTCATAGGCCCAATTGATCCTCCATTAGGACAAAAAAGAACATATTTGTATGCACTGATTATCTGACCAAATGGGCTAAAGTAAAAGCTATGAAGGATGCCATAGAAAAAAATGTAGCTGCATTCCTCCAAGAATGCATATTCTCAAGGTTTGGTTATCCAAGATAGATATTCACAGACCAAGGACCTCAGTTTACATCCATACTTATTGAAGAAATCATGAAGGAACACAACTTTGTCATATGAATTCAACACCCTACCATCCACAAGCAAATGGGCAGGTCAAAGTCACCAACTGAGAACTGGAAAACATACTCATCAAAATAGTAAGAATGAACAAGAAAAATCATTCAAAGAAACTCACAAAAGAAGCATGGGGATACAACATCACATGGAATACTACCACTGGGATCACACCCTTTGAGTTAGTCTATGGTAAGAAATCCATGTTCCCTATTGAATTTGAATATCATACATTAAGAAGAACAACTGAATTAGACATGGATTTACCATCAACACAAAGAGAAAGATTGAGTCAACTAAATGCCTTAAATGAGTACAAAATGCAAGCATTCTTCAACACCGAAGTAGTGCAACAATAGAGAAAGGATTGACATGAAAAGAAAATTAAGCATAACAAGTTCAAAGAAGGGGATTGGGACCTCTTATATGATTCAAGATTCAAGGACTTCAAGGTGAAGATGATGATCATATGGTTAGGGCCTTACACAATTGAAAAATGATATGATAATGTTTTAGTACAGATCATAACCATTGTTGAAGAAATAATTCCTTTGTTAGTAAATGGATTCATGATAAAATTTAACAACAAGCCACTGTCAAGAGAAGAATT
>SNQJ01S0033007.1:0-22003 GCA_010110895.2 Picea sitchensis
ATTTTAACGGCTGCGATCATATCGCGAAATCGGAGTTTCCGTTGTCAAGTGTTCTTTGCATTTTGAAATCGCGATCCCCGATTCTCCGATGGCTTATCTCCCTCGCAGCTTCTGCATATATGACAGCTTTCGGGGTTTGCTTCCAATCTGACGGCTGAGATCACTTATTTTCTGCGCTTAACATCTGCGCAGCTTCTCCCGATCCAACAGCTGTCGGGATTTCCGAGTGAGATCCGACGGTTCGCCATCAATGACAAGCATATGCTAACTGTTACACATTTCCAACAGTTGGTTGACATCCATTTGAAGCCAATTTATAGTGAATTTAGAGGTGGTCTACATTTGTTTCAAGATTATCAATTTCCTAATAAGAGGTAAGCCTTAATACTTTAAATAACTTAAGATTTAATGAATCTCATAAAAGTAGTTTTGAAATAGATGTAGTGTATGGTTTTCATGGTTTAGTACTCACATACACCTACCCACTTAGAGTTGTGACCTAACTTTGAGCTATCACCACGCACAACCCACACATTGATTAAATCGATTCCTTTCCTTCTTCATATGAAGGCCCTTCTATGTTACATTACTCTCAGTAGTATCAACTTATCTTAGCCTAGATGTGCAAACTCTTTCGGATGTCCAGTGCTTACGTAGAGTCCCCTATTGCCTCCTCTCTATTATTTGGCTTGTGGTTGCTAGTTTGACTTTGTTAGGCCCTTTGGAGCACCCATTTGAGACACTTTCCCCATTGGTTGGGCTCTATATTGAGGATTTGAGCCCTAATATGGCCCATAGTTAGTTGGAGTGCTTTACTTTAGGTCATCAACAACCAAAATTTGTTTTGGCACACTTAATAGAGGGTCCACTTAGTCAAACCTTACTTGTCCCTTGATTTCTTGGTGCCAAGTGAACTACAACTTCCTTAAGCCATACTATGTCTATAAGACACAACTTGTGGAATAGAGTGTACTTTAAAAAAAAAAATCCAATGCTATGTGGGAATGAACCTATGATTCACAATCAACTATAGTGCACTTCCAATAGACAAAATACTTGTAGAGTTGTTAACCTCTCTCCTTTGGATGTATATATCTCTAGAATGGAAAAGGTATCTAATAGATAGAAAGAATGGTTGTTTTGAGGCTTGTTAGGAGCTTGCAAAGGACAAAATTTATAAATAAATGTAAGGAGGCTTTATGAATGCATAGTCTAGAAATAGTTTTAGAGGAAATAGTTTACAATACCTATTTACTCATCCATGAAATGATGGTCTTGCATAAGTCAAGCAAGCCTTTACCCATTTATTGAGTACAAATGGGTAATATTAGACAAGAGATCATACAAGGTAAATTTTAAGGTTTGCATGATTCACAATATTGGTTAATCAAATGGAATTGGTTGGGAAATAATCACATGTTCTCAAATGCAAATTTTCTCACATTCATGACCTAAACTTAGCAATAGCTAGGGATTTTCTGAGTAATATTTTATTTATAGCAACTTTAACGATAAGAGAGTGCATTCTCTCCAACCATAGAATTCTGAAAGATCTTTTAAAGTGCATAGATAAAAAAAGGAGGGGTTGGAATACAAGTATTAGCACCATGAAACTATGTCTAAAGTGGGTTGCTTCTCCTTATTTTATAGGGTTATAAAGCTTGTGTCTAGTTCCTTAAACAAAGTGATCATGATAATCATTGTTCAATTTTTCTGAAGGTAAAAACTATACTCTCTTTGAAACAATGTCCCTTTTGATTAGGTTCAATCCATAATATTAATGAAGGATACTTATGATAATTGAAAGGGCATGTTGCATGATGAACATATGGAGGTCATGTTGTTCCCATTTCAAATGTGCAACTAGTAAATGGACTTTGTCTAATCAAACTCTAAACTATCTTGAAAAGGAGATTTTGGAAAATGAAAGTGGGAAAGACACATCCAAAGATGACAATTAATATTTTACAAGGTACTCAATCTATTCACATAACCTTAATTTCCAAAATAAATTTTAGTTTCTTTGTACAATATTACGAAGTTTATGCACTTAAAATAAGAATGCTTACAAGAAAATAATCCATATTTATAGTTATGTTTATAGCATATAGAAATAAAATGGTTTAAATAGTCATAGGCAACATTCATCAAGCTGAAAATTAAAGTGTGTTGTGGCCTTATTAGTCCCTGCCGTAGGCGTAGAGGGACTATAGCAATCGATAAATCGTTGACTGCATATTACTTTGTCCTTTGACCTGAAATATTTGCACAATACCTATCGTTGGAGCTATGGAAATAAAAGCATATATTTTTATATAATAAAAAGTAACATATATGTATTGATCTGATTGGATAAGAGATTGGAGGTCTTATTGTCGGCTTCGCTATTCCCAATGTACTATATGGCAACATATCCAAAGTTTTTTTTGTAGTCAGTATTTTTAATCATATATTTTTCCTGTATCTTACTTCAAGGTTGATTAATGCTAACATTGGCTTGAATGTTTGTATTAGCATTTTATGCTACCCGAAAATATCCGCAAGTTTTGATATGTAATAAGCATATTGAAAAGTTTTGATATCCAAGCTTTGTAGTGATAGAGAATTCCAAAGTTTATAGCATCTTTGACGGATGTATATTTCTTGAAATGTATTGACACTTATTCTAAGATGTGTCAATAGGACTGAATGTGTAAATGTTCACATGATGCGACGTTTTGCAACACCCCTGACAACTTAAATGTTTGCATTCCACGAGGTGCTTAGACAGCCTGAGAGTCTTAAATGTTTATGAAAATACGGTTCTCGGAGTACATTTTTCCTCGAAATTTTCTATACAGTTACAGTGAATTTGCACTGGATTGTCTACCACCAGTTCAATAGCCATTGTATGTTTCGTCCTTTTTCTTCCATTGAAGCTACATACATTGTTTACTGGTTCAGTGACTGCTTCTTCTTCGCTGGTTTGTCGGTTGCTGCCATTGTATGATTCATCCACGTAATCGTTGAGGCTACATACATTGTTTACTGGTTCGGTGAGTGGTTCTTCTTCGTTGGTTTCTCGGTTGTTGCTTGTTGTTGTTTCGCTGGTGATTCGAGCTGCGCTTCTGCATTTCATCGTGTCAAAGTAATTTTGGATGTCATGGTTTCATTTTTTATTCCTTGTTTGTTGTTTAGTTTGCAGTTTGCAAGTAAGAATCTTTGCTTATTTGTAGTTGCATGTTCCTTGTGTGTTTCTGGTTCCTTTTTCTGTTTGGGTTGCAGTTTTGTAATTGTTGGAGATACATATGTTGTTCACTGGCTCGGTGGTTCTTGCTAGTTCCTCGGTTGTTGGTTATGTTTGTTTGGTTGGGGTTTGCGCTTTGGGGCGCTGGGGGTGCAGTGTGACCTCTTCGTGCTTTCTCGCTGGTTTGGTCCATGTTGGTTTCTTTTCTTTGATTTGGCCTTGCAGGGTTGGGGTGCAGCGGCGGTGGTTGGAGATTTTTTTTTTTAGATTGTTATTGTTTTGTTTGGGGTGCTTTACGGTGTTCAGCCCCTGCACCCACCAATGGATATGCAGTTTTTTTATTTTCCATGTTTGCCGAAGTCAAGATTTGTTATTCTGTAAGATTTTCCTGGTGCTGCAGTCCTGCCATGAAAGAAAATAGTTGCATGCAAAATTGTTCGAGGATTACATGTGAAGTTACAATACCCGCTGTTTTTTTGTTGGAATAAAGAATATGTATGCAAGGTACATTTATAAACCATGTATGGTCATATGTGTGGATATGACATGACATGTCCTTTCTCCTCTACATAGACTGGTGTGCGCAGGATTCAATTTGTGTTGTTCTTGACATATGATATGTGCAACAAAGATTCTGCAAGATTATATTTCCATGTTTGGAAGCATGTGTGGGTAATTCGCCACGGAAAAATGAGAACTTGTATCATGTGCACAACAGTCTGTGTAGAGGATAAAGAACATGGCTAGAGGGCATATGTGGATAAATTCCCAGGGAAAAGAATAAATCATTTAGCTGTGTCCATGCAGTTGCGTGATATTTTGTGCCTTGTAATATATTTTGGCCGGGGAAAAAAATTGTACACGTTTGCAGCCATGGATAGAGAAGCACAAAGTTTCATGTTTCTGCCTTTGTAGACTATTCGTTGAGTCAGTTTTTCTCTATGTACATATTGCTTGTTCTCTGCTGAATACCGGCTTCCATTTATGTTCATTAAATTTTGTGGGTTCCCAAATTGAAACAAACAGAGTAGTTGGAGAAAAGGAGAGAGTCTCGACTACATCGATTGAAGAGGATATAGAAAGGTGCATGCTCGTACTGTTGTTTCATATTGCATTGTTTTGTATTTCATTTATGGTTTGGATATGTGTTAAGCTAGTTGCGTGCCTTCCTACATGGTAAGTTTTCTTGGTTGCATACGTTTATTCCTGCATACTAAGCTAGTGCATGTCCATTGTGTTTGTGCTGCATTGCTGCATTTAAACAAACAAAATGGCTGGACAGGACGAAGGACTCTTTGGCGGGTAAATAGACTTGTTTCTTTTTTGTTTTACATGTCTGTTTTCAAACTAACTTGCCTTCCTATCGATTGCATCTTCCATGTTGTTGCCTTGGAAAAAACAAGTTGCTTGGACAGGGAGATGAATTCTTCTGTGCAGCAGCAGAGGGTTCTTTGGTATAATCTTATAAAAGGTATACCAAGTGTGCCGGCAAATTAAAGATACAAATTGGGTGTGGGCATATAATATAGAATGCATATATTTTCTTAGTCCTGATGTCCATCTGCAAATGCTTGCATCAGAAAAAGTTGGACTAGTGAGATGGCCATGAGCAGCTATTCATCCCAAACATCGACAGACTGACAAGGCCAAAGGTAAAGATGCATGCGCTGTGCTCTTACTATGTTTACTAGAAAAATTTCATGGGCTATATATTCATCTATGGCATGGAGAATATGTTGATGCCATCTGCAGTACATGGTTTGCAACTCGCAAGAAGTATCAACAAGTACGAGTGAGACGTTGAACTTGCTACATGTTCCGCAGACTAAGAGGTGTCATTGTGAAACTCTGGCTCCATAGTTCATCAAAAGTATGTGTGTACTTGTAGCACACTACCATTCACTTTAGTTTTCCTGTTCAAAAAATGTCTTTAGTTCTAGAGTTATGACATCCAAAGTACTATCAATAGAGGCCTTGAACATCTGCCAAACTGGACAGGTGTTCGTCGGGGACATAATGGTTGTCTATACCACCTACTTGGACAAGGCAAACAAAAGTAGACCCATTATGCGTGCTGATATGACAGACAAGGATGCCATGATGATAGTCACACTGATTGTTCCTCCTCAACTTGTTCAGAAACATGCAGAAAAGATATTGCCACATAATGGGATATCCATTACAAATTTTAATATATTGTCGAAAACAGTATATGACGTCGGTGATTGCGATCGAATTATTTCGGTCAACGAAACAAGCATTGTGGAAAAAATTGCTCCTATTTGTTCAGAATACCACTTCCTCCCAGACTCGACTATTAGGCAACTTGCATAGAGCATTGATATTTACCCAATGGGAATGATTGGGATGTTGTCACACTGGCTAGGAAATTTGGGTCGCAACACATTCTCCATATAAAGGATGGAGAGTCGGACAATGAGAAGGCAATGGTACCGCTTTTCATATTCAGTTTTGTTGTTTACTTTCACTTCTGCATGTATGTCAAATAAGTTACACAAAAATTGCACTGTTCCATGTTCCAGCTACAATTGTTCGATACGTATTCAGATTTGTTTTCATTAATGGAACAACAATTGCATAGAGGGCAGATTCCACTTATGTTGTTCAAAAATATAACAAAAAATAAGGATGTTAGAGAAACAATCTTTCAGACAACCCAGTCAACGTTTGTAATAGAGTTTTGAGCAGATACAGTAAAGGATATGGAGAAGCTAGCTATCTCTACAATTGTTGTGCGTATACATTTACAAAATCGTCCTTGCTTTGCTTATAGAAATAACCTTCAACAAATTTCTACAGCTGTTAATTTTTTTTTTTTGTTTTAAAGGGGAGGGTGGGATGTAGTTGTGTATTATACTGTTCAATGTATTAATTCCTTTTCTCGCATTCCTAGGTTGAAGGTCTTTTAGTTGCAGCCAATGTGTACTCGACCCCCTTTGAGCCTGTTTGTGCAAAATGTCATTCCGCTACCTCTACCTTCGCTTTGATAACTGATGATACGATTGATTTTCTGCGATGCGATGAAAAATGTCCATATATTTATGGACATCGCCTCAGTGGTGTTATTTGAACCGTGGGAAACACAACCATGCACTGTACGATCAGACAGTCGCTGTTACAAAATGTGATTCCTAAGTTGGCAGAGTTGTCGTATGAAACATATCTACAGAAAAAGGCAAGTAGTGTCTACATGTTGCGGCAGCTTCGGATACAAAGCAAATTCACCTTAAATGAGGACAATGCAATTTTGCATATCGGCTGAACAGGGGAAATATATATATATATATATATATATGAAACTTTGAGAGGAAACAAAAATACCTCATGTCTCTCTGTGATATTTGTTCAACATCTAGATGAAAGTTAGTTTCAAAAGAAAACAAATGCAGTGACATATTTTCTTTGTATATCAAATTGTTTGGTGCAAAGGTCCATGGGTTCTGCTCTATGGAACCTTTTGTGAACTTGCTTGTGGACTGTTTAAAGTATGGTTGGTTCTTGGTGATTTGCTTTGTCTGTCAATTTGTATACCCTGGAACTCCAGCTGTTCTTTGGAGGACACCGAACAGTATAATTGTTTTTTTTTAGCCAGCTGGGACACAGATCCGCTTGGTAATTTCTATGGCGCTGTGACGCAACTGTACTGTCACTTGCTTTAGCAGATTTCCTTGATCGATGAACTTGGTCAAACTATTGTTCTGAAATAATTTGAAATCAACGAATATATAGTGTTCGAACTGCGACTGTCCTCACATACAAACAAGAGGCTCTTAAAATACAAATTGGTCATTGTTTTTGCATTTTTTCTTATTTGATGAAGTTAGTCAGATTAATATCCTAGAATAATTTGAAATCAACAAATATTTAGTGTGCGGAATGCAATTGTGCTATCATATGAACAAGAGGCCCTTAAAATTCAGATTGGTCCTTGTTATGCTTGTGGTTATAGAATTTAAAAAAAAAATTATTTTCTTTCCTTGATTCTTTTAAGAATAAGCGATTTAACATCCTTTAATAATTTAATGCGCCAGCTCTCAAGTCCATAAAGTCCCAATTTTCAGCCCGCGAGCCCGAACAAAAGAGGCCCATTTTTCAGCCCACCACCCCGACAGCCCCCGATCAAAACAAATTGTTAAATATGAAATACATATGGAATTGTTACAGGACAATAAAAGTGCAATGTTCAACGAACCAGCCTGAGTCCTCTTGTCAATTTGTATATGGTGGAAGTCTAGATGTTATTTGTAGCAGAGGGAACAATGGAGACTCTATTTTTAGCCCGCCTGGCCGCGAACCCGCCATCCAAAAACTGCCTAAAAGTGCAATGTTCAGGAAACCAGCTCAAGTCCTCCTGAAAATTTGTATATCACAGAAGCCTGGGTGGTATATGTAGGAGAGGGAACAATAGAGACTCTATTTTCAAACTGCCATGCCGCCAACCCGCGATCCAAAAACTGCCCAAGTATGGAATGAGGAATCTGCATATGCTGTATAAAATCTCATTCCATAGTTAATATAGAGACTATGTCCACAAGTCCGCTTGTCAATTTGTATATCGCGGAAGTGAAGATGTTATTTGTAGAACACAGAACAATAGATACTTAATTTTAAGCTCACCAGGTCATGAATCCACGATCCAAAAAGTGCTCATGTATGAAATGATGAATCCACATATGTTCTAGAACAATGTGTTCGTACAACGAGGAACAATAGAGGCCCAATTTCCAACCCGCCAACCCCAGAGCCCCCGATAGAAAAAAATCGATAATTATGAAATTGATACGGAATCGCTACGGGGCAATAAAAGTCCAATGTTCAACGAAGCAACGCGAGTCCACTTGTGAGTATGCAATGAGGGTTCCACATACTTAATTTTCAGTCCGCCTGGCCGCAAACCTGCGATCCAAAAAATGCCCATCTATGGAATGAGGGATTAGCATATGTTCTAGAAGAATACAAATGCATTGTTCATCCAAGTAGCCCGCAACTCCTCCTGTCAATTTGTATGTCGCAGAAATCTGGGTGCTATTTGTAGCAGACGAAACAATGGACACTATTTTCGGCCGGCCAAGCTGTGAACCCACGATCCAAAAACTACCTAAGTATGGAATCAGGAATCCGCATATTTACAAGCCGGTGTGTAAATTTGTATATCGTGAAAGTCTAGGTGCTATTTGTAGAACACATAACAATAGATACTTAATTTTCAGCTCGCCAGGCTGCCAACCCATAATCCAAAAAGTGCCCGAGTATGGAATGAGGACTCTGCATATGTTCTACAACAATACAAATGAAAAGTTCAACCAAGCAACCCGTAGGTCCGCATATGTTGTAGAACAATGTATTTGTACAGTGCGGAACAATAGAGGCCCAAATATGCAATTAGTGATCCGCATATGCTGTGTAAAATCTCATTCCATATTTTATATACAGATTATGTCCACAGGTCCACATGTTAATTTGTATATTGTGGAAGTGTGGGTGATATTTGTAGGATACAGAACAATAGATACTTAATTTGCAACCCACCTGCGAACCCGCGATCCAAAAAAGTGCCCAAGTATGGAATGAGGGATGCGCATATGTTCTAGAACAAAAAAAATGCAATGTTCAGCCAAGCAGCCCATGGCGACTCCTGTCAATTTGTATGTCGCGGAAATCCCAGTGCTATTTGTAGAACAAGGAACAATAGAGACTCTTTTTTCGACCCATCATACTGCAAACCCGCAATCAAAAAACTGCCTAAATATGGAAACACGGATCCGCGTATGCTCTATAAAATCTCATGTCGATACTTTATATAGAGACTCATCTCCGCAACTCCCATCGTCAATTTGTATATTGCAGAAATCTGGGTGCTATTTGTAGGAGATGGAACAATAGAGACTCTATTTTCAGCCTGCCAGGTCGTAAATCCAGGATCCAAAAACTGCAAAGTATGGAATGAGGAATTTGCATATGCTGTATAAAATCTCATTCCATACTTTATATAGAGACTATGTCCAGAACCCTGCTTGTAAATTTGTCTATCGTGGAAGTGTAGGTGTTATTTGTAGGACACAAAATAATAGATACTTAATTTTCAGCCCACCAAGCCGCGAACCCATGATCCAAAAAGTGCCCAAGTATGGAATGAGGAATCCGCATATGTTCTAGAACAATACAAATACAATTTTCAGTCAAGCAACCCGTAGGTCCTCCTCTCAATTTGTATATCGTGAAAATGTGGTTTCTATTTGTAGTATAGGGAATGAAGAATCCGCATATGTTCTAGAAAAGTACAAATGCAATGTTCAGCCAAGCAACCCGTAGGTTGTGCTATCAATTTGTATATCGTGGAAATCTACGTGCTATTTGTAGGAAACGAAACAATATTCAGTATTTTTTCATCCCGCCAGGCCGCAAACTCGAGATCAAAAAAGTGCCTAAGTATGGAATAAGTGATCCGCATATGCTGTATAAAATCTCATGTCTATACTTTATATAGAAACTCATCTCCGCAACTCCCACTGTCAATTTGTATATCGTGGAACTGTCGGTGCTCTTTATAGGGCACAGAACAATAGATACTCAATTTTCAGCCCGCCGGGCCGCAAACGCGCGAAACAAAAAGTGCCCAAGTATGGAATCAAGGATTTGGATATGTTCTATACAATCTGATGTCCATATTTATAAAAGTACATGTTTAACCAACCAACCCGCAACTCCGCCTACCATTTTTCATCTTGTAGAAGTGTAGGTGCTATTTGTAGGACACAGAACAATAGAGGCTCAATTTTTAGCCCACCAGGCTGAGAACCCGTCCGCCAGGCAAAGAACCACTGGGCCTTCACGTCTCCTGGGTATATCTTCTTCCATTTTTTCTTTTGTAACCCGCCTGACCGCTTTCCTTATGCAATAATTAAGCTTTAATGCTAATAGCCATCTTCCAGCAACCGTTACAGTTGTCATTAATGTCCGAAATTTCGGAGAAGATTTTTCATTAGTACGAATTAAACTAAGATTTGTGCACAAGCATGTTATCCTTTCCAAGTATTCATTTCAAAGGTGACGTAATCTTTTTTTTTTGTCCACCGACGGGTTGGTGCTTTTAAGAAATTTCTAATTCTTAATGTCTTTTCGCCGTCACCACCACCTTTGCACTTTTTTCTAATTGTGCAATTAGTGAGCTGTGACGGTCACAACTCATTCCGCACGACCCCTGGAAATTGTCATTGATCAACGAAAGGCTCGAGGAGATATTCCATTGATACGCATTAAACCAAACTTTGCGGAGGCTTATATTATCCCTCCCCGATTTTCATTTGAATCATTGTCTCTCGCAAATGAAAATTGTTAATAACTTATGGCATCAATTCTCTCCACACACAGTCAACACATTGGGGCATAATGGCCACATGTTCCACTATTTCAGGGCATATTCTTACTATTCATCTCTCTCTGGCCACAAGCAAAAAACAAGACAGTCCCTTGGTACACTAAGAGATATATTTCAAGCCAAAAAATTCGATGCCAACCTTGGCTGCTCAGAGAACCTGCCCACTTGCAGTCGTGCCCGTCGCAGAACTTTATGCTATGAATTCCAAGCCAGAAGAAGATGATCTGATGGACGATGATACGACAATGGATGATGGCAATGTAGAAAATATTCCCACTCCTGGGCCCAAATTGAAATGAACCATAACGAACGGACCTTCCCGGCTCATTGATCGCAGTCATGACAACACCAAAAGGAGTTTCAGAAAAAAAACAGACAGTGAACGCAACAACCACTTTGCACCGCTAAAGTAGAAATTCCAGAGTTCCAAATTAGTCCGTTCTGGGCGGAAGAGTTTGACTGTAAAGCAATCATATGTTGATGCTTCCAGAGATATATTTCAATCCAAAAAAATATTGTTTAACATTTTCGGGTATTAGGTGAAAAACTTTCGCTGCTGCAACGCATTTTCCTACTAGTCATCTCCTTCTGCCCAGAATGGACTAATTTGGGCCTCTGTAAATGCACGTGCAAGTTGTACTACTAAATTTTTTTCCACTATGAAGAGTCGGTTTCAACTAAGGGTTATTCCACTTTCCCTGCAACCATTTTCGTCTTCTTCCTCAGGCAAAGCTTATGAAAATTATCAATTTCGGCAGAGGATGATTAATCGAGGAGAAAACTCCAAGGATCTTGCATACTGCGGAACCCGTGCCTGTGTTTGTCACAGATACCTTCAATGTTTTCAACCAAATAACTGGATCCAATTTCTAGGCATAGATGTACAGTACTCAGTACTTTTCTTATTTTTTTAAATGGATTTGCTATTACAAAATTTTGGCCTTGGACGCTTCATCTCTGCCACTTTTCTGGGTTTCACGCATGTTCTAATTGCCATACTTTGGTGCTCTCGTACTTCTTCGATCTTATGTTTACTAATACCAATGTAAAATGTTCCAGCAAAATCGTTCTTCTTGTTTCTAGAGATGCAATTATTAATTTTTAATGCTAATTAGTACAAAACAAAGTTCACTACTTCNGTTGGTATGTTACAGTCATGGAATAATGTATCAAGAACATAACTGCACGCGCAGGTTGCAATGAAATGTAATCTTCAACAACGCATTTCCTGATAACTAGTAGATCATGATTTTGCAACAATGGGGCTTCTTTGAAACCAATTCGCACTTACGAAAAATGTCTTCCGCCTTTCTATTTTCCCAATTCATGCATTTTCAACCACCGCTTCCCCTTTCTTTAAATTGACCCTCTATTGTTCCCTGTCCCACAACTGCCACCCAAAGTTCCACCATATATAAATTGACAGGAGGACCCCGCTGGTTGAATCCACATTGCATCTCTACTTTTCCAGGACCTCCAAACAACATTCATAGCTCTGCTATATTCAAATTGACAGATATACAAATTTGCAACCGTTTTTAGATCATGCCCTTTTCCGTATTAGGGTCGACCTATCATGCCCTTTTCATGATCTCTTTTGTTTTACACATTTTGCACTCAAAAATTCCGAAACATGAAATTTTACCCTTTTTCATATTACGGTCCACCTATCATGCCCTTTTCTGTGACACACATTTTTTGCACTGAAAAATTTCGATAAATACAATTTAACCACCGCTTCCTCGCATATTTACTGGAACTATTATCAACCCGTTTTGAAGCCCATCTGTCTGCTTTCCATACCTTGCCATTTGTTCAAATTTCTTTAGGGAATCATCCCTTTGCCGAGTTGAATAAATATTCAGTTCGTAGTCGTTGTTTCCTATGCCAGCATCCTTTTGGAATTAGCAGTTGGCAATTATATATAAGATCTTATTGCTACGCATGCAATTAGCAATTTCCCTATTCCATACTTAGCCATTTTGCCAAAAAATTTCAAATATACAAACCGGTCGCTGAACTCCCACTTCATGATCTCTTTCTGACCATCCCCATAACACTTTTTTGAATTACGTCCAACCGCTTTTCAGAAATTGCCATTCTTTCCTTGCTCTCTGTCGTCTCCATCACCTTCACACTTCTCTACAATAAAAGAAAATATAAAGTTTTATATATATATAGACATATCTTGTTTCTAAATATGGAATTACTGGCATTTAATTCTAACAGGCCATCATGCAGAAACCATATATATTGTAATTTGGAAGGTTGCTACTTCTGGTATTGCAGAAACCATATATATTATAATTTGGAACCGCAGAGAACCAAGTAATTTGGACCTCCGGGATTGCTCATGCAGGCTGTGTCCTTGAGGTTTTTGACTGTAAGGACTTGGTCTCTTGGTGCGTCGATAAATTTATTGTAGAGAAAAGAATTATTCCACTGCACAACTGCTCTTCTATTTCTTTGTCGCCTCAGCTCTTCCGGCAGATGCTGAAATTGCCCGAGCCAACATTGACATTCAAAGGAGAAGATTGAAAACAGTTCCTAGCAAAGCATAATAACGGATTGGACCTCTTGCCCCTTTGTTTGGAAAACCCGGATCTAGTTCCTGAAGATATTACAAGCATGCAGGTTAGTTCATTTAAAAATCCTTTTCGCGAAATTGTTTGGCTATTTACAAGAATAACGAGACAGGAATCCACAACTACTGTTTCTCGCATGGATCTTTACATTTTGTATTTCACAGTCAATGAACAAGGCATTTTTGATTGGGGAAGGATAATTTCTTATGAAATCTCTTCCCAATTGTCAAGCTACACAAGGGGAAATAAATTTTATATGTCATCCTATTTAGTTTTTGCAATAGCACATTCCTGTCGATTTCCGCAACTGTCTCTGTCCAAGAATGTCAATTGTGATTTCCACCCAGTAACGTTCCGGTACCAGGCCTTGTGGAAGCACAAGGCTTCCCACTGTTTTTATGAGGTTTTTAATGGCTTCTTGTCTGTTTTCAAACTTTTCTTGTTAGGAGAGAATTCTCCCCGCTTATCTGAACAGGAAACTAATTTTTTGGACAAAAAGGGAACAGTCCAACATTTGGATAATTACACTGTCATAAGAATTTTTAGCTCCACGGAACAACCTGCTCTCCTTCCATGTCACATTACAGACATAATTTTTATTGCATAAGTAGAACGTCAATACAGCTACTAGTTCCATATATTCCAAAGGAAGAAAAAAAAACAGTTCATTCCTATGCCTTGAAAAATAGGGGAGTTCATGTTGAAAAACGTCAACAAATTTGACGATTTCGCAGCACATTTTAGTATCTCCAACCTCAGATATGCTGAACACATAAAAGGATTCGACCCCTATGATATTTTTAGATAACATTTACATTCACTTGGCCTTGGCGATTGTTTTGTAAGTAAACACTTGCCCAAAAACAGAGATAGTCATGGGCCCGCCTCTGATTCCGACGACGTAGAGACAGTGCAAAGATGCACCAAATTGTACACACAACAGGGGAAAGACCCCAGTGAAAAGAGTGTTCAATCCTCAAATGCCACTCAAAAAAGTACGACATCTCGGAGCATCGCTCGAATGGCCCATCACAGCAACAAAGAAACACAGAATTCTTCAAACGGAGGAGGAGATAACAACCCTACTCACTCTAAAATTGATAGTTCTCACAAGCTTCCAGTGGAGAAGAAGAGAAAAAAAAATGTGGGGCAGGCAGAAGACCCATAAATTCAGACTGAGAACATGGAAATTGACACTAATCTGGATGCCATGTTCCCCTTCTTTGATCAGCCCGAGGATGCCATCCACCATAGCCATCTAATGGACATATCTGTTGCCCAAAATTTTGACGAAGATGAATCCTTCGTGTTCCAAAACAATGTTTTTGATAGATGGAACAAAAAATTGATATTTCAGAAAAAAAATGCAAAAAATATCAAAGGCAAATCTTGTTCAGAGGTTGACGTTGCCAACATGTGGCCGTCCCAAATCTGTCAACTTCACACCATGATCGGAGAAGTGCTTCATGAATCCATTGAACGCATGGATACCCACAATGCCAGACTCTTTATTTCCTATGCCATTGCATGCCGATCCTTTGGCAATAGCCATGCCTGGCACCCCTGCACCCAATGTAAAATCACCCTCCACCCTACTTGCATCCTGTAAAGGATATGTGGAAAACAATATCACAAAAAAAATGGAACTGGTTACCGATGCCTGAAAAAGATCACAAACCATCGCTTCCCTTGGAACCAAGGCACATAGCTTACTTGAGCTTTTGCAAGCTGAATTAAAAGATGAAGATAATTTCTTCTTAAAAATGGTCATCCATTTTGGCAAGATTGTCAACAATATGACAGAAACAAAAAGAAGAGAAGAAGATCTTCCATCCAAAAACTGAATCGGCCAATTGAATGCATGTTGGAAAGAAAAAGTAAACAACCTGTGTCTCATTGTTCAGTCATGTGAACAAGTCATATCAAAGAAAGATAAATTATTCACAAAGCTATCAAATATAGACTTAGCCGGGAAAACAAACGACTTCCAAGACCCCCTCTTAATCACAAACTCCTTGCCCTTAACTTGAGAAGAGTTCGATAAACAAGTTGCTATGTTGAAGACCTTCTCTCTAGAAAAGTTTTACAACATCCTTTAATTTGATCAATCTCACGTCCATGACTGGCTAGTCAAATATGCAGTACATAATGAGGAAATTCATCAGGCTCTCTCTAATCTTTCTATCGACTTCCAGGAATTAGAAAATGATCATTTCAACATCAAGATCCGGAATGAGATCAACGTCGCCCCAATGAGAGCATACATTGAAGAAAGGGTAGAAAGACAATTGAAACAGGCCGCCGATGAAAGACAATAGGCAGCTGCCAGCATTCCAGCAGCCGTGGAGAACATCCTTGAAACCGCAGTCGTCGCCGACATCAATGAAAGGGCAGCCGCAAGAAAATAGCCAAAGTGCTCCTATGTACCCTCACTGTAAGTTTACTCATCCCATATTTCTTTGTTTCTCAACCCAGTTATTCCGCTTTCTTAAATAAACATGTATAGGCAAACACTTATACCTTTCCATTTATTTTCTTTTGCAGTTGTTGCACTCTATCTTCTTTCCACAATCCTGTTTCTTGTAAATATTTCTCTAATGGTTCGCAGGAGCCCCAATCCCAGTCTACATGACAAACACATTGAAATTCCGGTTTATATGTAACACACTTTTTTTTTGTATATTTCAACATTTGCAGTGGTATGTAACAAACTTCTATTTTCTGACAGATTTCAAATAAAAATGCATCTAAATTTTTATATCCTAAAGACTCTACTCTTATCTTTCAATACTCTCTATAACAAATGCATTTATGGCAAATGTTTACAAATACATTAAATTTTTTATATTTCTTATCTCCTATTAATTTTATGTCATCATATATTTTAATCTTTCACCAGTCCACATTGAAAATGCATTTAAATTTCCAAATTTAATCTTGCACTGTCAACAAATTTTTTACTTTCTTATATACTTTCAAAAAAAAAAAATGTTTGCTATATACTTTCCAAAATTAGATGGTTCTCGGCCTACCAACCGTCATTTACTTTTGCCCCATCTTTCAAAATATGCACCTTGCACACAACATTTCCCTCATATACATTTTCCACCAAACACTTCGTTTCATTTACACTTCGACCCCATTTTTCAAAATTTGCTTTCTAACCTCCTTGGTACAAATACATATTTCGTATGTATAATTTATTTATTTATCATGACTTTCTATGTCCTAGTTTTAAAAATAACCAATTCGGTAATGCTAAATTTTTTGTGTGCAACAACCATTCAAACATTGATAATTTTTTTTATTTTTTCAAGAAGAACTAATTCGGGAATACTATGTTCTGCACGCAAACCACATGTATATCAACTTTCTAGCCACCTACCTGTACTAGGTCACATTTACTCCCATACCAACCTGGCAGGGACTACGCTTCCATGCAATACTTGTTTTGATAAAAGATGGAAAGAAACCTCAAATAAAGTCTCTAGCAACCTTGCATGGTAAGAAAGAAAATATAATGAAGCTCCATATAGTCTCTAGCAACCTTACATGGTAATAAAAAAAATATAATGAATCTTCATATAGTGTCTACTAAGAATAGACACAATGCTTTAAGACACAAAAACATATAACCAACATAAACATAATAATTTGTACTTCACACAATCTGATTCCCATGGTATATCGATTTGGCAAACATAGATCTACTTCCATATCTATCTTAATAAGATCTCAAGACACCCTTACCAGCATAGATCCACACAGTATACCATCGACATTTTTCTTAGTACAACCAAGACACCCTTACAATTATAAATCACATGGTATACCAAGTTGGTCTCAATCCATGAGATACCATGTTCTATGTACGATCTATTTTTTGCATTGGAGAACTAACATATAGTCTTCTAGATGAATGACATAATTGATTTTTTTTTTAATTAAGAATATGACATACAAAATTAGAGAGATGACCAAATTTTATACCAATGTAATGTATAATGCTAATATTTGAACTAACCTTTAACACATGTTTACATTTTTAAGAACTTTGTGCTTACATCTCTTAAAAAGACAAGAAAATTGTACATGCCAGTTGACAATAATGACAAAGTTGAATTTCGAAGAAATATTGATATCAAGAACAAACATTATGTTTGAAATATTTCATTTGACATAAGCATGAGTTAGGAAAATATTTAAATATAATATCTCAATAAGTATATTAAAGGACTACATCAGAAATTGCAAAAATTTGGACATTGCCCAAAGTAATATGGTAGTTTCTTGGCCTAGGAAGCAAGAAAGATGGAATAAAAAAAGAGAGAGAAAAATGTAAATGCCCACATTTAAAAGATCAATAAAACAAATGCCCATGTATCCTCTCCCATATTAAGACTTGTTACCCCCTTTCTCCTAGGGGTAACTAGAGGAGATCATGTCTCAAGGCCCACGATGAAGATAGTGATCCCAATGTATTGATGATCAACATTGTCCACAAATAGTAGCCCTCTGATGCCTCCTCCCTCATTACTCATCATGACTCAGACTATTTCACTTGATCAAGAATATATACTCTGAAGATAGTGGTCTGACACGCATGAGGTATGCTTAGTCCTTGTTTCATATGAAGTGTCACATTTAATGCACTAGGCATTTAGGTAAGGATCTTGGGTTGAAGTTGGATAATGAATCATGATGCTTGGAAGTTATGTCTTTTTCCTTGTTTCACCTTGGCGACCATATCATGTGCCCTAGTCTAGTGTTGTCACTCTCAGGGAAAGGGGTACTATTGGGGGCTTTGATAGGGGTAACATACCACTCCCATCCATACTTATCAATTTCCATCCCAATTTCTTATGTTTTCCCACCTTCTAGTAATGAATGTTACATGTACACCAAAAAGCCTCGAGGGTCATTCTCTCATGAGAAGAAGGGATAGAATGTTGAGGTTGATGTGGTTGCTATAAAAGAAAAGAAAGATTGATATGAAAGAAAGAAGAAATAATGAGATATTAAATGACCAAATAAAAAACCATAGGTTAGCTTGAGCTCTACCCCCTCGTTATGAGGCGATCGCACCTAGTCCTAATGCAATGAATGCATATAAATGAAAATTACTTTATCCCAGTAAAAATAATAAAGAAAGAGAATAAAAACAAGCACTTGAAACCTAAAAAGGGGACTTGCAAAGCAATAAAAGAATATCAAAAGGAAAGAAAGGGGTTCAGAATACACACTGTGTCAAGGAAATGGTATCCCAAGCAGCAAGCACACCCTCTTACAAAGGCACTAATAGATATGGACAAAGCATAGTACCTTGTATGTCAATGACTCCATCATCATGAAGTAAACCCCGTGTCACCTCATCCATATACTTACACTTTGAATGGTTTCCAGGGATCTATTCCTCTAATCATGTACTAACACATGTAATAGGGTCTTATCATGGTCCTCCCATACTTAAACTTGGAAAATAACATAAGGTCTTGAGCTAGTGTGAAGTTTGAGGAAGATACTTGGGTGAATTGCTTAGTTGGCTTTTGTATTAAGTAATTTCTTACTTGGTATGATTCTAATGAATAACATGTCGTGTATGGTTGGGTTCAATTGATCCGGTTGGCTTTGCTTTATCATTGTACACTTGATATGGTCATTTGGAGGACATTTGTATGATGACACCG
The DNA here is from genome assembly GCA_010110895.2 of Picea sitchensis. Classification (NCBI taxonomy): domain Eukaryota; kingdom Viridiplantae; phylum Streptophyta; class Pinopsida; order Pinales; family Pinaceae; genus Picea; species Picea sitchensis. The sequence goes on from SNQJ01S0033007.1 coordinate 18,898, forward strand.
AGGAGATTATGCATTTCACAGAGGATGTTGCACACTGTATGTAGATTGTTTCACCTTCTAATCACTGAGCATGACGTGTGACACCCTTTCACACCTACCGGGCCTTGGAAGTTGAGCAAATGAGCCTAGATATTATAGATATAGCTTGATGGTCACTCAAAGGACAAGAAGCCTCTCACCTTGGAAAAGAAACCCCAAAGAATGTTAAGGTTTGGTTGGATGATGTTGCACTTGGAGATGATGTCACACCTCTTCAGAGAGGTTATGGAGCCTCCTTCACCTATGACACCACACCCTAGATCTTGGACTTTCTACATGTGGAGATGTTATCATGTTTTGATGGGGGTTAGAGCCAACCTAGAATGAGGGATGTTTCTTGATGATGACTTGATACATGACCTTTGATGGTGATGAGACATGACCCTTGGGTGAGAGACATGACCTTTGATGTTGCTTTCACCCTTTCATGGAGAGATGTATCCTTCGGAGGCACCTTTTCACCTTAGGGGCATGACATAATATCTTTTGGAGGCTTCTACACTACAAGTTTCACCTTTTGTTGGGACCTCTTGCTATATTTCTATTGTATATTTTCATTGGAGGCTATTTGAGGGGTCAACGTTGACCTATCTCACTTGTATCATGGGAATTTTGTATTTTGAGGGGCTTTGAGGGGTTATAGCACTAGGTTTTCCTCATATAAAGAGGCTAGCGCTACCTGAAAGCAAAATCATAACTCACCACTTGTGAGAAATCACTTCTATTGCTCTTTTCTCTTATCTCTAGCTACATATTATTTGCACTAGTCGATGGATGATCTTGTGGATTCTTGCTCTTTTCTTGGTTGATGAATTTGATCTAGGGTTTTCTCATGCATAGTGACTTGTCTTAGCAAGTCTTCATTATTCAAGTTTAAATGCTTGTTCAAGGTCTATTATGGTATATGCTCTATTAGATGGTTAATTGTTGCATGTTACCTTGTATGCTAGGTTCATTTTTTCTAGAAACCATAGGAGATATTAAGATTGTTCATCCCCCTCTCTATTTCCATTCATCTAAATTTGATGAAGAATTTAAGACCTAGTCTAGGGGTTAAGATTGTTTATCCCCTTAGGGTTTGTCTTTGCTAGTTCAAAAACTAGGGTTTATGATTATATAAGCTTTAGGGTTTGACCTAGTTCACTTAATCTTCTTGTTAGTTGCACTAGAAGAAGTAGGACAACTTCTATGGTTTATGAGGGTACAAACCTTAGGTTTCCTTCCTAGAATTTCATCCTTGGACCTATGATGGTATAGTTATAGGGTTTGAATTTCACATATTCTTATGCTCCTAGCCTCCATAAGTGTTTGTTGCATAGACTCCATTCACCCAAGGAAAGAAAACAACACCAGTCTCTTTGCTTACAAGTGATACAAACTCTTTGAACACATGAGTTAACTCCTCGACTCCTTCAGTCTTTGCAAGTTTGGTGAATTTTGGTATTCATCGTAAGGGAGACAGATCCTCCGAAGTCCTGGAGCCCGAATTTAATCTGGGTTGTAGATCTGAGGATGCCCGGTAACTATCCCAACCGTTAGATCTATGATGTAGTCAGCCTGACGTTGACTGCTTCGGGAGGACAAGGGTGTTGTAACGTCAAAATCCTCGAAGGAAGGAGTCGTAAAGTAATTTGGACCATGGACCTAAGTATCCTTCAGGATCCCTCTCGATCATTTGACTGAGGGAATGTGTATATCTCGTAGAGAGAACGTGGGGATCCATGTGTCGAATGACGACGTCGCCATGTGTAGTAGCCTCGTGGCATAGTAAGGAGATGTCGGTGGCCTGAGGTAGGTGCCACGTATCTTGCCGACATGTTTTGGGATGACAGGTGTCCCTCTAGGAGTGGCCCAACAATGGGACCCAAGGGACCCTTGAGCTATATTTGCGAGTCATAGATCTCTGGATCTACGTGGACATACCTCGACCATTGGATGAAAGGCCACGTGGTAGGAGATATCAAGGTCCAGATACTTGGCACTCTGGAGGAACTTGGATGAGAGTCTTCAAAGTGTGAAGGCTCCCAAATTCGTGAACAACGGAGTGAATCCCAACTGTCCATTATTGGAGATGCGTGGCACCAGGTCTGGGAGTCTTGAGATCTGGTACTCCGAGGGAAACCAAATGTAAGATTGATCTGGATCGAGAACTCCTGAAGACCCGAAGGCCAGAGTAGATCTGAACCGTCCATTGTTGAGGATACACAAACCGTTGATCAAGGTCCTTGATCGTGGGATCTGTCCCACCGTTAAACCCTAACCCTCTTAAACGTCGTGAAACAACGTGAGTTGTCAATCCAAGGACACCTAGGAACTATCCCGACCGTTGGATGCATGTTGTGGTCATCCTGGCATTGATGACTTCAGGAGAACAAAGGTGTGACACCTCCAAAACTCCCAAAGACCAAATTCATGAAGTGATAAGAGCTGTAAATCTGGGGATCCTTCGGGATCCTCCCTGACCGTTAGATCTATGTCGAGGTCAGCTAGACATTGACCGCTTCGACAGAACGAAGGTGTTGCACCTCCAAGACTCCCGAAGGCCAAATTTATGAAATAACGAGGACTGTTGATCCTCATATCCTTCGAGATCCCTCTTAGTCGTCGATATACAGGGGATGCGTGGCGCCAGATCCTTTAGTCCAGAGACTTGGAACTCCGGGGGCTTTGAGGTGTGGTGTCTCGATAAGCTCTGAAGCCCGAAGTGATGAAAGTCGTCAATGAGAGGATGCTTCGGAACTTTTCCTGACCATCAGATCTAGGCTATGGTCAATTCGACACTGACCAACTTTGGGACAAAAGAGAAGTTTGCATCGCAAAACTCCTGAACGCGGGAGTTACGAAGTGATGTGAACCGTTGATTTGAGAATGCATCGGGATACTTCCTGTCCGTTGGATCCATATTGTAGTCAACACTTCAACGAAGTCTTACTATGGGAGTATGGCGATGTAACACCCTGTTTCCCCCAGATTGTAAATATAACTGAACTGGCCAAGGACTATGGCAAAACTCATAAGTCTGAATATGTGATGTAAATGGACCTGTAGAAAGAGGTCAATAAATGTA
>SNQJ01S0033007.1:24801-49794 GCA_010110895.2 Picea sitchensis
AGGATTATGGTATTAGTCACTTGCATAGGAATGTGAAAGGTAAAGTGACAATGTAACGGTCGTCGGGAGTCCAAGAGACCTTGGAATACGAATCCAAACGTCAAGACTATGTATGTATACATGTATCATATTGATGAATAAAATGCACTTCACACTTATCCTATTCCAGGAGTTCCAACACGTATAATGATTGCAAAGATAAAAATCAAATTCTCTCGGATGTACAATGTCTATATCTACTATAGTACCAGGAATAACATTGTCATATCGTGTGTGCGGCTGCTCCTTGAAAGGAAAAAGTTTAGTGTGTTTATCTCTGCATGCTAACATGAATGAAATTGCAGGGTTGAAATGCATTTTTTGGTTTATGTCTTCCTTCATATTTCTTAGCTAAAAGTCGAAAAGCGTGCGACAACCTTCACTTGCACCGGTTCTAAAAAAGAAGATCTTACCAGGAAGTTGTTTGTTGATGCACATGCAATCTTTTAGCAGCTCCTCACACATTTCTCCTACATTTTCAATCATTCCCACTTGTTGTATCCGCATTTGAAATTTGATTTTGGACAAATAGAGATTACAATCCGGCCAATTGATGTTTCCAACCACTACTGCGATAGAGGGCAAGTCTTTATGTGGTCCATGGGTTACATGAACACCAATAATCATCACAGGATCAGAATGCCTAAATCCGAGCGATTTACAAAGGGGATTTTCATGAAGAGCAACATTGTTCCCACCTACTTTTGCATTTATCTTCATTACTAAACTGGTTAAATATTGGGAAGCTTTCTTTTCATTAGGATACTTGCATCTACTCACGTGTTGGAATAAACAACATTGCGTTAACAATCCTCATTCGATGTCACATATTAACTTCAGGTAGTTGTAGCCAACATGCATCCCATTCTCTATGACACATATCAAGATTTTTATCTCACATGTTGTGAAATATTTATCGAAGTCGAAAATGATCACAAAACTTTTCCATGCTATCATACTCACATACAAGGGGCTCCTCATTCATGTATACTCCCATATATATACACTTTCGTACTAATAATTGGTAGAATTTCTTGACTCTACTTCTTTGCCTCATATCATTCCCATTACTCCAATTAAAAGTGACGAGACCCCAGTTTTGAATGCACTTTCCATCGAAAACATGACTCTTACCAAGTTTCCATGGTCAATCATCCCATCTAGGAAAAGCATGATGGTCATCCCCAAGCTTCAACAAGGAGGTTCTAGCACTTTACCTATAACCTGAGTCATATCGACACCCACAGTTATTTGAAACTCTTCGATAGTCATATCGATGCCCACATTTATTTGAAATTGCTCGGTAATAAGAATGACTTTAGCACTCAAATTGGTTGTGCCCAAGGGTCCCTTGTCCCACAAACAAGGGGAACCCATACACCAATTTGGTGTCTAAAGGCGTACACCTATTGACAGTGGGTAGATTTAATAGGGGTTTAGTGCTTAATAAGTTTTCTATGAACAAGATTAAATATGGCTGGAATATTCTTAGTAGTCACACAAAATAAATGGCTGTGATTTTAATCATTAACTTCCTAGCTAGTAAGTGATTAACAAAAATTAAAATATTAACACCACATAAATGAAGCACAGCCGTTTATTTGTTAATCAACAATAAAATTTAATATATTCTTTTAAGGATTCGTTTCATCTTATCAACCTTTTAGCATTAACCAGCAGCTATTTAGCTACTGTGCTAGTTATAATATCATTTAATTTATCAATACTTCAAAGATACAATTAAATTTAAAATAATTTATTTTATTATAATTATAATTATATTTTTTATAAAAAAATAAAATTAACAACTTAAAAAATAAAAATATTATTCTATAATAAAATATATAATTATAAAATAAACTTAACATAAATTTCAAATATTTTAAGCATTTATAAATTTATTCATTCTTTTTTACTCTTCTAAATTAAAATGAATTTATAATGGGATTTCCTAATGGAAAAATATACCATCTTCTTTAGTCATTACGTCATCGATCATTTCCAATCATTTTTCCAATGGCGGGCATATCTGCATCCTTGCAAGTTCTCTAGAGCGAGACCTACTACGACGGTCTCTTTGACCAGCGCAAATCTCACAAAATTCTAAAGGAAAATAGTGTGGCTTTGCTTGATTCCTGCTCACATCCGCACAAGGCCAGAGCTTGAAGCATATATCATGGCCATACTTCTGCTTGAAGTTATCTACGAAACCCACCATGGAAATTTCAGAAGAGATATCTCCAGCTGCTTGGTTTCTAAGCCTCTGAACTCTGTATATATCACGAGTACGCCCATGGATGGCTATGATTTTCAAACCGTGAAGACGTCTCTCCACATTGTAAAATGACAGTAAATGTCATTTACGGATAAAGGCTCAAACCCAGTGCATGAAATGGTTTCTCGAATATAATGAACAAGGCTAATGCTTTGATACAAAGGTACAACAGAGATTCCGACATGCAAGGCCAATCCTTGAGCCGTCGCCCTGAGGCTCCGGAAAATCCCCTTTGATGAAAATATTCCACTGCCAATGTTCCTCTCATTCATATATTCCCGATTCGAATAAAAGTGTTTGCCAGCCCTACAAAACCATTGCCTGCGCAGATTCTCTCTTAGTGCCACGACTTGCAAAAATGCTTGGTTATTTTTTTCCTTTGCAAAGCACCTTCCATCGAATTGGTCGTCTAGTTTGATAACCACTGTGTGCTTCATCTCTAATTTCCGCTTGGATCCTCTTAATAACTTGACTGTAAACTGCCCTTGGGATAACGACACAGAACTGTAAATGTGCTTATGACATCTACGTAATTTTCTGGAATTAGTTTGTCCATTATCTCCCGTGTCTCTGCATTTGAAAATACAGGAGGCTCCCTGATGTGGAAGGTGTAGCGTCATATTTGCTTCAAGAGTTGAAATTCAACCAAGAGACTATTCGCACGCAGAGGTTCAATCATAAGTCCATTTGTTCCTCATCTATCAGGCCTTTTCACGAGACACCTCACAGGCGCCCTGCGCCGGTTACCACCCACGGGAGGAGAGCTCCTCAGAAAATATGGGTTGGGCGGGTTTAAAATTCAAAATAAGATCCTCGACGCCTTTGCTAAATTCAAAATTTGAATGATCTTGGCATTAATGCGCACTGGCAGCGTCTTGGGGATTGTGCCACAGCACGAAGGGGCGTCGCCGGAAAGCTACTGTCGCAGGAGTACGGGCACTCGGGAGGGAATATTTCTTCCGAGTTAGCCTACTCATTTATTTTATCTTTTATCTATAAAGGTAATTCCGAGTGTTACCGTTTTCCCCATGGCTAAAAAAAATTCATCGCAACTTATTATGGGATTAATAAATATATATTATTTAAATATTTTTAAATACAAAATTAATAAATATATATTAGTATATCTTTTAAACGGATGAATGAGAATGTGGAAGTAATGTGAGGTAAGTTTTCATATTAATGTTGTTAAATGGAACTACACAAATATTATAATTAAAACTAGCATAACCCCGAAGTTAGGTAAAAGTCGAAGTAAGTTTAAGTTGTTATATTGTTTAAACATTTAAGAGATTTGGAGATTTTCTTGCATAACTTACTATAAGTACTAAGTTGTTATAGTTGTTGGAACAATCAACCTAGGAGTTGCATGGAGGATGTTGGGGTAAGTGAAAGATATATGCCTATAAATTGCATTGCATTCACAAGTGGTCAATCAACACAATCAACACAACAAATGTGGAAAACCACTGACATGAAGCAACAAACATTTTACAAATATGAAGTAAATATTTGAGTATGGAAAAGTAATTATGTTTTTCTAAAAAATCAAATACTTTGTTTTTAACTAAAAATTATAGTGCTTTGAAAACATTGCTTTTATCAATTGATCGAAATGTTGATTTTGAATAATGTGTTTCAAATTATGTTTTTTCTAAAAAATTGAATACTTTGTTTTTAACTAAAAATTATAGTGCTTTGAAAACATTGCTTTTATCAATTGATCGAAATGTTGATTTTGAATAATGTGTTCCAACTTATAAACTGCATAGTATCAAAACAAAACACAAGTTTTTTTCGCACAAAAATAATAAATCCTCAAAAAATTAAACTTTGCCTTATTTATATGTTCAACAAAAAACTAGTCTTATGGAACAATTAGTTGCCTGGAATGAAAGAAAAATGGCACGTAATTTGGTTAAACATTAATTGTTTCTCATTTTATAATTTTACATTTTTCCAAAAGAAAACAACATTACTTAACACTAATTATTTTCTAGTGAAAACAAAATGGACATCCTTTGTCTATTGTTTACCATTAATGTGTTGTCTCATTTTATAATTTTACGGTTTCTCACAACCAAACACCATTACTTTTTTTCAATAGGAAAATTTCTCTTTATATTAAATATATAAATGAGTACACTTTACAACTTCTTCAAGCTTTGATTTTTGCATGACCACCTCTTACTTATGAACATACTAGAGCCTTTTCAAAAAGGAATTTTCTTAGAAAAACGATAACTACTATGAGGCTATTCAAAACATAGGAGAGCATATCTTATCAGCCCACATAACATAGGCATATAAGTGACCATCCTAATGAAATATTCTAGTCACACAATAACTACACATAGTAAAATATAGATGTCCTCCATCTAAGTGAAAACTACAAATATAATAAAACTAGTCCTCATACACTGGGATCAACTTTGATGGTCAAAACCAAAAAAAAGACAAGCTAAGTCAAAAAAGATTGATGGATATGGTAGGCCCCTCATTTCCCTCAACCCACCTGCTGAAATATAGCTTTCCCTTGGTCTTTGTGAGTGCCAATTTCGAGAGATGATCTACCTCCATATTTAGCTCCTTGTAAACATGGGTGAAATGTATCTCTCTGAATGTTAATTTCATCATTTTTAAGCTGTCCATCCACCCCATCAAGGAGGCAACCTGTAGTTTGCCTCTGTCCTTTAACCATTCAATTATGATCTTTGAGTCGCCAATGACTTGGATCACCTCAAGATTTAAACGCTGCGCTAGAAAAAGAGTCGCTCGGGCTCCTATCAGTTCGGCCCTCGTATTTGTCCCCTGACCATAGTTTAAGGTCCATTTATAGGTTGTTTGATCATTGTACTTAATGATGCCTACCACCCCACATCTAAGAGCACTAGATTGTACAGCCCCGTCTAACCAAACAACATTACTTAACACTAACCAAACAACATTACTTAACAATAATTATTTTCTCGTGAAAACAAAATGGAAATACTTTATCTATTGTTTACTATTAATATGTTATTATCTACTATTAATATGTTGTTATTAACCTTCAATCATATATCATTTCTCTGCACATATTTCATTCACACATTAACTTGTGCTTCAATATGAAATTAACATCTCGATCTTTTCCAATGGAGTGTTAAAATGATATTAGAATAGCATAGCAACAACAACAAAAAATTGATGCTCATGTTCATACGTCCTTGAAGTGTGCATCAATTGCAATGGGAAAACAAATGACATTTCTTGGTGAGAGATTGAAAAATGTTTTTTATAAAATAAGATGATAGACACAATATTTTCAAAATTAAATTCAATAATGCAGAGAGACCCGACACAATTCATAGAGGCTAACCCTGTACATAATGATTTTTGTAGAATTCGTTGAATAAATTGGAAAGATTTTAACTCCAAGGATGCAACTATCATAATAGAGACTCATCCTCAATTATTACAATTTACAACACAAATAACAATGAGTTTTTTACCTAAGTTGTGGGGAAGAGGTTGAACCACTTCATAATCAAAATAAATGGTAGTGCTTTGTATTGGGAGGATGCTAGAACCTTCCTAAAATCCAAGTGAGGCCTAAGTTGGAATCAGTCCCCTGAACACATCTTAGTTTTTCTTGTAACTTGGAGATGGTTGTTTTAGGGAATAATTTCATGGATTGAAGTTTCCAGTAATATGATGGAAATGGTTTTCATGGATGACACAATAGCGATGTTATTTTTAAGGCAAGCAACATTAAATAGATTTGAGTTATGAATTTCACTTGAGTGTGAGATTTAGTTATTAGTGTAGATATGAATGTCAATGAAATTGGAGAATGGAATGAAATCCATAATGTTAACAACAACCACTATCCACTTTTCCACGTTGTGAATTGCCATCACAACCATGACTCAAAAGTTCAGAACATCATTAAATGTCATACACATTTTTTTAACAATAATATATATTTCCATAATGTAGTACTGGAAATAAAAACATCTATTGAAATGACAAAGTGATAAAACATTATTCTTACAAGACCACATCATAAGTTCAGAACATCATTAAATGGCATACACATTTCTTTAACAATAATATATATTTCCATAATGTAGTACTGGAAATGAAAACATCTAATGAAATGACAAAGTGATAAAACATTATTCTTACAAGAATACATTGTATTAGAAAAACTCCTGAACAAACAATCCTCAATTGTATTCTACATACAGACATCGACATTAGAGCGAAAAAAAAATAAAAATTCATCTGAATGCATTACAGGGAGACATCATAAAATCAAACAAATAAAAGCATAACACGGGGAAATAAAGGGTCCAAAATTAGACCACTATCTCTGAATTCAAAAATATCATGTGGTGATATATTGACATTCATTAACCATTAAAATACACAATAAAGATAGCCAATCAAAACACACATTTAACAGAACCTAAGCCATAGCCTTGCATAGAAATATCTTGACACTTGAAAACTAAACAATGACATAAATATCAAGAAAGACTCAAGTGGAACCTTGGAACCCCTGGCTCTGTAATGAAAAAAAATTCAAGTAAAACCACATGGTGTGCATGTCAAGGATACACGTTTAGGGTGGAAGGTTCAACTACTAGTTTCAAAAAATAATGCACAAGTGTGTTGAAAAGGTTCCTTTTCATCGACACCTCCTCTAGTGTGTTCCTTCACTTTTCACGTTTATGTAGGTCACTTTAGAGTGTTGGATCTCTCATGCATGTGTCTTCCTTATAAAACTTCCTTAATGAGTTTTATAAAGCTTTCTCTTTGCCCCCAAAAGAAGACACCAAAATCAAGGGACACATCATTTACAAGTAGATTGGACCATCTCATTTTTGGGGCTCTAACAACGATTTCGATTGGGGGGTTTAAAACAAACAATTCATGTTGGGGGAACCCCACAGGGAGGGAGCTTTGACCTCTCTCACTTGGAACTAATCAACCCAATAGGGTTCGTCTTTCTTTCGAATACACATCGTCTTTGTTGAATAGGCAGGAAATAATGGGTTGTTGACTGTGAAATGGGTCCATAAATATGGATGGTTATTGAGGGATCTCAAAGCATGGGTAAGGAGGGGTGTGATTAAGCATGTCTATGGCGGTGGTTGTTGTGGCACAGGATCTGTATGAAAAGTGTTATTCAGAGTTGAGAAATAGTCCTTGTGAGCATCCTTGTTCAGACATAGGTGTCCTGTGATTATTGTTCCACCGAATTGTACAAAAGGAAGAGACTTTTAAAATCAACACATTGGATCTTGTTTCTTGAGTAGTTTGCACATCAAGTGGGATTTCTTGTTGACCTATCCACTGCCATCGACCTATATATTGTAAATAAGTTGTGGGGTGAGCATGAGTGTTGCGTTGTTGAAATATTAATAACCCCATTCTTTGTATTAACTATCAAACCCCAAAGAAGAAGGATCGTTGATAAAAATAGGAATCTTTATTGTTGCAGCTGCTATGTTTTATTCACAATATTTGATCGCAGAAATGGCTGCATTCTCTCACATTTCTCAAAATAAGCAAGGGACAGATGAATATTTGAATATTGGGTTGGCTTCCCCCAAAGCGAAGAGAAATAATAGTAGAACATTGGGCTATCACTGTAATCTCATGGCCTCGCTGGACAAAATCGATAGTGCGGATAACAACAGTTCAGTAATCCAGAAGATACTCATATTGTTATGAATGACGTCGAGGGAGAGATGAGGCTCAATGTCATTATAAATTATCTGGAAGATGAAATTGGGTTCCACCGATGGAAATAGCAGCAATGAACAGATGGGTTCAAATACGCAAGGAAAATTAACAATAGACGAAGATTCTGAAGCGACCTCGGTCACGATTTATATAGAAGACTTCTCGTACTACGACGATGTTTGCGGAGAGTTTGGTTTCTTCCTAGACCGTTTTACTCCGAATCTTTCAAAATTATATCTATGTAGATTCAACTCCTGATATTATGTATTTGGATATCGTGCATGGTTATATTGAGATTGCAGATGTTTTCTATGTGTCTATGTGGGAGGATGATATTTGGCATTGAATGGAGGTGGTGGGGTAGAAATAGAGAGAGGCAGTGGGGAACAAATTTTGAGAAGAAACAGATAGAAATCGAGAGAGGCGGTGGGGGAATTTCAAGGAAAAGAGCTAGTGGGTTGAAATATTGATCCAAGATAGCTCATAGAACATGAATATTGCTAATAGAGGACAAGTCAGCTGCAGTAATAAGGGTTGAGATCTCCATAATTACTAAGGTTTATGAACATATTACATGTTTACTTGTCATTCGACAAATGGAAAGTTCTTATTTGCATTCGACAGACGACGAAGGCCTAGAAGCAGGCCTAGAATTTGACGTCCTGTATGACGTTTGTTTCCTTCCGAACCCGTATTTGACTTATGGATTAAAAATCCACACTTCAAGAATTACCAGTATCAAAAATTTTAACCTATCAAATTGACGATTAATTTGGTAAGGTGTCCGTCATAAATTTTAGTAGGTATCTAGGTCTATACCTATAAGATATAATGCATGCCAGCTAGCCTACCCATTGAATTTGTTGTCGTTCTATGTACTCATTATAATAAGTATTGTTTATAATATGATTGATTCATGTGTCTATGACACTCACTACACTTAAATCAAAGCCTATTGTTCACTCTACTCATCATAATAATACATATGGGATATGATATGGCTGATTCACGTGGGTATGGTGCTCATTGTACTTAAATAAAAGTATTGTTTATAATATGATTGATTCATGTGTCTATGACACTCACTACACTTAAATCAAAGCCTATTGTTCACTCTACTCATCATAATAATACATATGGGATATGATATGGCTGATTCACGTGGGTATGGTGCTCATTGTACTTAAATAAAAGTAGATTCAAACTGATTCCACTTTTTCTTGCCTTTTTACCCACTAAACCTTTAATCTGGAACCAAAGAACTGCCTTTTCTGGTATTACTTGTTTTAGATTATTTCAGAGAAGCAGATCACCAAAGAACTGCTTCTTCTAATAATGGGAGATCAGAAGGAGATCACCAAAGAACTTGGTTCGGGTATAGTAGGATGATTCCGTGATATTTCCAATTACTCTGGCACAAAATCCTTTGTAATACAGGGAGTACACGGTAATTTGAAAAAGGTGAAAAGAACACGATTCAGTGTGGCAGAATATCCAACCGGTTTAGAGGAAAAGTGGAAAGATTTTGAAAATACGCTCTTATTGCTGCAGCAGCAACAAAGTGGAAAACCACAGGTCGTCGGGATTGTGGGTATGGGTGGAATAGGAAAGACAACGTTGGCCCAAGAACTCTTCAATAGGAAGAGTTTAGATAACCGGAGATCCTATTTTTTATCTGGTGTTCGAGAAAATGCAGGTAAAAGCTCTTTACATTCATTGCAGAGGAAACTTTTGAAGGGCTTGACTCAAATCGATCATCAAATAGAGAGTGTCAGTGAAGGTAAAGAGATGATTAAAGGATATATGTCATCTTTTCAGGCCTTAATAATTTTAGATGATGTAGATCATCTCAATCAACTCGATGCAATTCTACGCCCAGTTCAAACTGTTCTTGGCTCAGATAGTTTAATATTGATTACATCTCGGGACAAAGATGTCCTCACATGTTCAGGAGTGAAAAATCATCAGTTTATAAGTTAACCGAGCTTAATAAGCTCGACTCCCGAGATATCTTCTTCCTGCATGCCTTCAGCCAATCCGATCCACTCCCAGGGTTTGAATATCTGGTAGATAAGTTTTTGAAAGTATGTGATGGATTACCTTTAGGGGAACGTTTTTTATGGGAAAATGAGCAGGTAACAACTGAAGTGCGGAATTAGGATGCTTCCTAATGTATATAATGATGGTTCGAAGCATGGGACCATGATTTCGCGACAGGAGGAGCTCATTTTCCCACTCCCAAGCCGAGAGAATGTGAGTTTGTGCAGAGCGAATGTGAGAGCTATGAGATAGAAGAAAATTTTAGTAGTGTGCAGACATAATTTAAGAAGAAAATTTTAGTAGTGTGCAGACATAATTTAAGAGTGGTGTGAGGCCACTAGAAAATACAGTGGATTTATGCGCTGGAGAGAGCGTAACAGAGGCTTCCAGCACGTTGAAGAGAATGCAGACGCTCGGTTTAAATGACATTCTTAATTATAACACGGAAGACACCATCATCGAGTCAATGGCCTTTCTTTTGCAGTCATTCTTCGAGAGGACACCTGGCCGATTGTTAATGGTCCTCATCATCGATTCAATGACCTTGCTTATGTCGTCATTCTTCGAGAGGACACCTGGCCGATTGTTAATGGTCCTCATTGTTAATTCAATGACCTTGCTTTTGTCGTCATTCTTCGAGAGGACACCTGGCCGATTGTTAATGGTCCTCATCGTTGATTCAATGACCTTGCTTATGTCGTCATTCTTCGAGAGGACACCTGGCCGATTGTTAATGGTCCTCATCGTTGATTCAATGACCTTGCTTATGTCGTCATTCTTTGAGAGGAAATGGTCCTCATCGTTGATTCAATGACCTTGCTTATGTCGTCATTCTTCGAGAGGAAACCTGGCTGATTGTTAATGGTCCTAGATAGACAACTAAGGTTGGTGGAGATTCGTCCCCTAAAAGAACGCCTTTTGGCGTAATAATGTTATTTGAAGTAGGATCCCTATTTTGATAATAGCCTTTTAGAATAACTCTCAAATGGGTGAAAAGTTTTTACATTTTCAAAACAAACAGAGTAAATTCCATATATTCTATGCGAAGTTAAAAAATGCTATAATTAAACCCACTTAGTTCATGTGTTCCAACCCCCCAAACACAATAAGATTGGAAGGGTCACAAAGACTATCTATGTAAACATCAAAAGCTTTAGGTGTTGTGAAGCAATTTCTAAGAACATGCACCCTCAACTCAAAGTAAGACAGTGGCCATTGGCAACAAAGGGTACTTAATTGATCCCAAACTTTCCTGTAATTTTTTTACAATTGAAGGTAAATAAAATCATTCCCACTAAATCTTCCACATATTGTATTGAATTCCATGAGAAGGAAGCTAAAATGACCACAAATTGCAGCTTCATGAAGCAAAATAAACATAAATCTGGCATTGAGGTTCCCAAAATAAAATAAAAATCACTCTACAGTATCAGGTCACTTTCCTATTATGTTAGTTTCCTAGATTTGTCATTGATTTCAAGACTAAATAGCGTACATATCATAGCAGAAAGTTTAATTTGATGAGCTAAAAGAAATCCTACTAATGGTGAGGCGAACAATTGTCCAAAGATTTGATTCTTGGCTTTCCTCTATTGTCGAGAGAAAAGGAAAAGGTTTACAAATAAGCGAGAGAGCCTGATGTAGTTTTGGTTTCTCTATATTAAGGATTCAATAGATGTCAGCGGATTTTTTTTTTATCGTTTGTAAATCGATGACAAATTCCCTTCAATCAAATAGAATCCTCTACTCACAAATTTCTTTTGTTTTAATATTTTTTAAATCCTCCATGTAATAGAATTATTTTTCCACGAAGATGCTATTAATGTGAGGTCTCTTTATCCAAAAGGACAAACAACTTATTAAAATATTTAAATCCCCAATGTGATTGATAACAACACCTCGTCCCAATGCATTCACCATGAGATAGGTGTTTTTCAATATGTTATCTCTCTCTACCTTACAGATCTTTGTTTCCATTTGGATTGCTCGTATTGTGCTCCCATCCTACTCCGCCATGTGTTTTTATATCAACACATCTGTCTTGCTTTCACTTCATTACTCTATTGGGATTTCACCACTGCATTTTGTGGCTTCAAACACTATTTATTTGCATGATTTCACTATAAACTTTGTTTTCCATAGAGGAGCACTACTAATGATTTCTTAGTTATTTGCACAATTTCACACAACAAGTTCTTATTTCTCGAAGAAACTTTGTTCTCTGTGTTGCACTACTTTAAATAACCCGTCACCGGGTATTGTTTAGTGACTGTTCACTATTAGTTTTGGAAAACTATTACTCCAATTAATGACAAAAGGACCTTGATGTTAAGAAGTATAAAAGAAAGGATAAATTGTTCATGTTTTTTACAAGGAGGGATTGTTAGTACTCTATATGTTAGTGAATCTTGTTTTGGGTGGGGAGATTAAAGGTGTCAAGAACACAAGAAAAATGTGTTTGTATTACTCAAGCTAGCATTATCTGTGGCTTAAAAGTTGTTGTTGTTGTTGTGATTCAATTGCAATAAAATGAGAAGAAATCCAGGCAAATAGATTCTAAGTGAGTCACAACCTATGATATTGTTGCCAATGCAAGTGGTTTTCAGCCTAAAAAACACTCGGTTTTAGGCGACGTCACAAATCTTCATGCTCCCACGATCAATTGGTTGCCAAAAGTGAAACACTGAACTTAGCACATTATGCCCACATCTTGCAATATCAGATGACCAAATGGAAAGGGTCGTTTGTTAACTGATAGTTTTATGGATACTGAAAAGGCCTTTGGTAAATTTCATGGAGACTGTACAGAATGACAACACCCCAAGCATGTAGGGAATTCTCATTGATTGGCTTGTAGAGGTATGTGGTCATAACCATTCAATTTTTTATGAAGCTTATATCTCTTATGATGGGAAAAATGTAGATTAAAGAAGCATTGGTTCCAATGAAGAGTTTATAAGATGCCTATCAATGGTATTACTATGTATTTTGATAAACTATTCACTATGCCATTCTATAATATTATAATCCTTAATATATTGAGATAAAAATTCCATATTATTTTTTTTCATGTTGGTGCCTTTTGCTCCAGTGCAAGTACTTGAAAGTGATTGAAGAACTTCAATGAATTGATTTACATCACTTATCTAGAGAATAAAACTTTCATTCTTCATCAACTTGTTTAAGAGTATGGAAATTCATTGTTGCGGGGTTACCTTGATGAACCTTTGGAATGGAAAAGATGTTTTGGTGATTTTAAATATGTCATTGGTGGCTATTCTTATTCACTCTCAACGATTCAAAATGGATTTATGTATAGTAACAAAAGAACCCCTTAAATTTGATTGAGTTATTTGGGTTAAAAGACAAACTCAACAAGGTAAAGTTTTTGTTCCCACCCGCTCCAGTTAACACTTTTGGAAATTATTTTAAGTTACTTTAGTTTGTTTTGTTTTGGAAAATTGCTTGCTCCATTCTTAGAGCTTGAATAATCATTGTGGATATTATTTTCATGTGGTGAGGATATTGGAAATTGCCAATAAGTAATCATAAGTTCTTCCATGTAATCAGAAAGCTTCACTAAACAACATAAACCTTAGCAAATAAGTATGGTCTTTTGGTGCCAAAAGCTATAGTAAATTGAAATATCACCAAATTCCACATTTGTTTTCTTATGTACTTCGCATTTGTTTGTGTTTGTAATAAATTAATGTTGCAAATATGGTGAAGCAGTACATGCCCAATCAATTTTGTAAGTACAAAGATATCAATAAACTTACAACCACGTGCTAGAAAAATACATTTTTATTATTTGAAAAAATAAAATTTTCTATTAAATATACTTCAAACCCAACCACGTGCAAATGTTAATGTTAGGGAAATACATTTTGTTATTTGGAAAAACAAATTCTATATTCAAAATAAAATTTAGGGAAATTTTTTTAAGTAACAACAATCCGAAAGTGACCATCAAAGAAAAAATTATAATAACTTTAATAGTCATTTCAATTTCAAATTCACCTCTGTGTATGATGTAAACCTAAATTAAAATTAAAATGACTTTAGTAATAATTTCATTTCCTTTACATACAACCACTCTAAATTATATAGAGCGTATATAAATGTTACTGCATCACAAAGCTAATCGTTGAAAGAGCTTGTGTAGGGTGGGTCTTTCATACGACTTCGTTGGCATGTAAGAAGAAACAAATTCTATAGAAAGTACTCTCGTTTTCCCCGTGAAACTAATAAAAAACACATAGCAATGCATTTTTGTTCGCAATGTAAAGCATTAAAAATATATTGAAATCTACACTGATTGTTTTTCCCTCCATAGGTAGTATCATGGCGACGATTCAATGGCAATATCCTTTCGAGTCAATGGATAGCATAGTTGATGAATGACGATTTCATGCTGGTGATTACTTTGTTGTACCTATGCTCGTGATGGGATTTTTATAAGCTTAAAAAGTTGAAACTGAACATTTATTGAATAAGAGGATCAACACCTCTTGCACGAAATATGAACATTGGAAATTTTCCATCATTTAGTTGCAAACAAAATGTGTGAATTCAATAAACAAATCACGATTAGTTCATATTACAAAACATACAAACAAGAGCATTATATAACACCATCAGACCCATTAAAGGAAACCCAAAAAAAATGCCCATTTAATTCAATAATTTTGAGCATATAAAACACCAATGCTTTTGAAATGTATCTTGTGTTATAAAAATAGGATCGCGGAGCAATAAAATAAAACAAATGTGGAAATAAAACACAGAAGATACACAATACAATAGAGACACATATATACATGGTTCATCCAGTGTAGGCTACGTCCACCAGAGAAATTTCCAGGTCCTTCCTTTATTATTATCCAGCAAATGAAGGGATACAACATACAACACACCCGTTGTAACTTCCTCTTCTTTCTCTCACAATATCCTCACTCAAAATACAATATTTGCAATGATACATAACCGCAATACATTTCCCTCATAAAAGAGGGTTGTTTTCTAGGGGAAAAAACCCTAACATAACTTCTACCATCAAATCTGTGACCTTATAATCAACGGTCCAGATTTACTATGAAATTACAATATACATTTACAAGGCAATTTTTCCTTTGGGGAAGGTTGTCCCCCGAACCCCTGCCGGGGGGCCACATTCCCCTGGACCCCCCAGTTGGGGGGATGGCCCCCCCTGCACTCCCCCGCGTGAAGGAGTGTATAGTCTTCCGGGGTGTAAATTCTTCATGGGGTATAAACACGATTGAAAACAAAATCCTTTGAATCAGGAAGATAATCAGGCTCCACAACCAACAATCTCCCACTTGGAGACTAATCTCAACAACTCCATCATTGTTGTATCTGTTGAACTATGATCCTTCTTAGACCTGGAAAATTTCTTATCTTCACCTTCATGCTTGAAGACCAACTGAAATTGAGCAGGAACTCAGTTTCTCCCTGGTTACTCCCTTTGTTAACATGTCTGCGGGATTTTGGCTAGTGTGTATCTTTTCCAACTTCGAATGTCCATCTTCCAAGATGGATCATATGAAATGGTACCAGAGTTGTATATGCTTAGTATTCTAATGGAAGGTTGAGTTCTTTGCAAGATTAATGACACTCTCATTGTCACAATACAAATTGTTATTCTCATGCTTTTTTCCAAATTCCTCCATAAACCTCTGTAGCCAAATCATTTCTTTACTAGCCTCTGTAGTAGAAACATACTCCGCTTCCTTTTTTGAAAGTGAAACAACCTTTTACAGTTTCCAAATCCAACTTATTGTTGTTCCACCTATAGTAAAAGCATACCATGTGGTGCTCATCCTGCTATCTTTATCACTTTCCATATCTGAATCAACATATCCCTGTAGAACAATGTCTGAACCTCCAAAACATAATGCATGAGTACCAGTACCTCTCAAATACCTAAGAATCCAATTTATTGACTCCCAATGTTCTTTACCTAGTTCTTTCATATACCTGCTCACAATTCCCACTGCATGTGCAATATATGGTCTTATGCAAACCATCACATACATCAAGCTGCCAATTGTTGATGAATAAGGGACCCTGAACATGTATTTTATCTCCTCCTATGTCTTGGGACACATTTCCTTAGTTAATTTTAAATGTCTAGCCAAAGGTGTACTAACTAGTTTTTCATTCTGCATTCAAAACCTTTCCAACACCTTCTCTATGTACTCACCCTGAGACAATGTTAATTTGCGATTTTTCACGTATCTTGTTTTTCTCATACCAAGGATTTTTTTTGCGACACTCAAATCCTTCATCGCAAATGAATTAGCTAATTTCTTCTTGAGCACATTTATATCCTGCATATTATACCCTACAACAAGCATGTCATCTACATACAATAACAAGATAATATAGCTTCCATTTTCTAGCTTTTTAAAATAAACACAGTGATCAAAATGACATCTACTATAACCTTGTTCTGTTATAAACCTGTCAAACTTCAAATACCACTGCCTTGGAGCTTGCTTTAGGCCATACAAGCTCTTATTCAACATGCATACCAAATTTTCCTTTCCTTTGACCTCATACCCCTATGGATGCTGCATATAAATCTCTTCCTCCAAATCCCCATAGAAAAAATTCGTTTTTACATCTAACTGTTCAAGATGCAAATATTCTACTGCCACAAGACTTAAAATAGTCCTAATTGAAGTCATTTTAACAACAAGAGAAAATATTTCATCAAAATCTATACCTTTCTTTTGTGCAAACCCCTTTACAACAAGTCTAGCCGTGTACCACTTTTTGCCTCCATCTTCTTCCTTCAACTTGTAAACCCATTTATTCCATAATGCTCTTTTTCCTGCAGGAAACTGAACCAAATCCCAAGTCTGGTTATTTACCAGGGAATCCATTTCCTCTTTCATTCCTTGCTCCCACTTGTTTTTAGTGTCTACCTACAATGTCTCTTCATAACATTCTGGTTCACCATAATCAATCAACAATAAATAATACAATGAAGGAGAGTATCATTCAAGGGGTCTACTTAACCTGATAGATCTTCTAACAACACTTGTAGGAGTTTGAGGTACCTGTTGCTCCTGTTGTTGTACATTTTTATTTTTTGGTACCTTTGGAATTTCTATTTCAGTGATCTCATCAAGCACTGTGTATTCTGTTTTTTCTTTTTCCTGTTTCATTCCCTGCAACTGATCTTTGTACATGGATTTCTCATTGAATATGACACCTCTACTCCTAATTATTTTGTGATTTTCGTAATCCCATAAGCGATAACCAAAATCATTAATACCGTATCCAAGAAAGGTACACTTCTTGGATTTTTCCTCAAGCTTTGTTATATTTTCTTTATCAATATGGACAAATGCTTCACAACCGAAAGTCTTCAAAAAATAATAGTTTACCTTTTTACCTATCCATGCATTCTCTGGAATTCTACCATCCAAATAGCTTGAAGATCCTTTATTTATTAAGTAAGCAACAATATATACAACATCTGCTCAGAACTGTAAGGGAAAACCAACATGCAATCTCATACTCCTTGCACGCTCCATGATTGTCCTGTTCCTTCTTTCTGACACACCATTTTCTTGTGGTGTTCCTGAAACTGTCTTCTCTCTATGAATCCCATGGTATGAACAGTAATCATCAAACTCCTTGTTGCAATATTCACCTCCATTGTTTGATCTGAGACACTTCAACATTTTTTCCTGTCTCATTCTCAGCCAAATCTTTCCATTTCTTAAAATTATAAAGAACATGAGATTTTTTTTGAATGCAATAAACCCAAGTTTTTCTAGTTGCATCATCAATAAAAGTAACATAATAACGAGAGCCACCAAGAGATGATACATGATCTAGTTCCCATACATCTGTATGCATAAGCTCTAACCTTTCACTCTTCTTTTCTTTTTCGACTCTGAGAAATCCGGCTCTCTTTTGTTTTCCATAAACACAATGCTCACATAAATCCAAGTCAATTTGTTTAAGATCTGGCAACAAATTTCTTTTGTGAAGTATATGCATCCCCTTCTCACTCATGTGCCCAAGCCTATGATGCCACAATGTTGTATCCACTCCTGTAGAAGCTAAAGAGATAGAAGATTCAGTACAACCAGTACATAAATACAATGTACCTACCTTCTCTACTTTTTCTATCACCAATGATCATTTGGTGACCTTCCACACCTTATCTATAGATATGGATATACAACATTCACTTTCCAACTTCCTTATTGAAATTATATTTTTCCTTAGATCTAGAACATGTCTTACCTCTTTCAACAACCATTGGTTTCCATTCCTTTGCTTTATTTTTACCTTTCCCATTCCAACAATTTTGCATAATGCATCATCACCCAAATCAACCTATCCAAAATCACCTTGAACATAATCTAGAAAATGTTTCCTATGGGATGTGGCATGAAATGAAGCCCACGAATCTACTACCCAAGACTCAGAAATATTATCTAAAAAAATAATCAAAGCATCTTGTAACACATCACCTGTTACATTTGCTTCCTGATTTTTCTCCTATTGTCCATCTCTTTGTTTCTTTGGAGCTCTGCACTCTTTCTTCAGATGTCCTTTCTTTCCAAAATTCCAACACTCTATATTTCCAAGTCTGGATTGGGATCTTCCCTTCCTAGAATTCCCACATTTCCTTGAGCCCTTTCCTCTATCCTTTTGTCTTCCCCTGTTCTCCATGTTTAACTCATTACCTGATGTCTCACCTGTGCTTTTCCATCACATTTACTCACTAAGGATAACACCAACAACATCATCAAATTTTAAAGTGTTTGAATCAAATACAGATTTAATTACAACCATGACCAAGCCATTCCAACTTTTTGTCAATAAGCACAAGATTAGAAGAGCCCTAACCTCATCATCAAAATCCACTTTTACAGAACTTAGCTGATTAGTAACCATATTAAATTCATTTAAATAATCTGCAAAAGACCCACCTTCTCTGATTAGTAACCATATTAAATTCATTTAAATAATCTGCAAAAGACCCACCTTCTCACATCTTCATATTAAATAATCTCTTCATTAGAAATACCTTATTGGATGCCGAGGGTTTTTCATACAGTTTAGCCAATGCATCCATCAGCTCCTTCGTTGTCTTTTCTTTCGAAATATTGAAAGCCACCGACGCTGCCAGGCTCAATTGTATTGTACCTAGTGCCTTTCTGTCAAGAACCTCCCATTCT
The DNA here is from genome assembly GCA_010110895.2 of Picea sitchensis. Classification (NCBI taxonomy): domain Eukaryota; kingdom Viridiplantae; phylum Streptophyta; class Pinopsida; order Pinales; family Pinaceae; genus Picea; species Picea sitchensis. The sequence continues at coordinate 44,119 of SNQJ01S0033007.1, forward strand.
TCGTCCTTCATGTCTATCGGCTTCTTTTATATTCCACCCAATGGTAGGAATATATACTTCTAATATAAATAATCTTCCATCTGCATATTCCATAACTGGTAGTTTTGGCCATTAAATTTTTTGACCCTAAATTTTTCATCTTCCACCATTGCTCCCACTCGAACCAGGAACCCTCTTTTCCTACGAGTTACCTTTCGCTCTAATACCAGTTGTTAGAAAAACAAGATCGTAGAGCAATAAAATAAAACAAATGTGGAAATAAAACACAGAAGATATACAAAACAATAGATACATAGATATACGTGGTTCACCCAGTGTGGGCTATGTCCATTAAAGAAATTGCGATGTCCTTCCTTTATTATTATCCAACAAATGAAGGGATACAACCTACAAAACACCCATTGTAACTTCCTCTTCTTTCTCTCACAATATCCTCACTGAAAATACAATACTCGCAATGATACATAGCCGCAATACATTTCCCTCATAAAAGAGCATTGCCTTCTAGGGAAAAAAAACATAACATAACTTCGACTGTCAGATCTTCGACCTTATAATGAACGGTCCATATTTACTATGAAATTACAATATACATTTACAAGGCATTTTTTCCTTCAGGGGCTTCGCCCCCGAACCCCCGCCAGGGGCTTGCTTGACCCTGGACCCCGCAGGAGGGGCAATCCTCCCCTGCACTCCCCCGCATGGAGGAGTGTACATTCTTCCGAGGTGTAAAGTCTTCATGGGGTATAAACATGGTTGAAAACAAAATCCTCTGAATCAAGAAGATAATCAGGCTCCACAACCAACATATTGCCAAGATTTTTCTCGTCAACCTCCATTTTATTAATAGGTACCCATAACATCATATCCCTATCCTTCACACCCTTGATGTTATAATTTTATTCTTCACCTTGCACGTTATATTAGCTGATACTTTGACATACTTGTCAGCTTTCTTGTAGTGGTGTTTAGACTCACTCTTTTGCTTTATCCAAACTTGGCCCGAATCCTCCACAATGCACGCTTCCAACACATCTTTCATTGCCATGAGACCTCCTGGAAGGTAATACGATTCCACAATATCCATGACTTGCTCCAAAGCTCTGTCTCCTCTAGATACAATGGTTTTTTCCTTCTTGATCTCATATTCAACGAGAGCCATTGTGAAAATTAGAGAATACTCACAGAAGAAATTAATATCACAATATTTCAATTGATATAATACAACTTGCATTGAAGTTTTCAAAGGGAAGGAGTATGATTTATAGGATAAAATGAGTTGTGTGTGGATGAACTCGAAGATTGGAATTACATACCATGTGGTGGTTGCAGTAGATTTTTTCATAATAATTTATGTGGGCGGTCACTATTCGTAGGTTTTGTTTACACGAATACATGGTACTTAGCCTCAGAGGATTAAATGACTCATAAGTTTACTTTACTCACAAGGTTTTATTTTGAAAAGAATTTTCTTCTAAGATTGGATAGAATGTTGAATCTACCATAACACAACCCATCTCCACAAATGTTGGGTGGGGTTTGTTTAGGGTGTAAGTTTTGAAACGACGGTTGTGTGGTGAGAAGAATTTAGAGGAAATTTCCAATCGCCATTGATTGAGCAAACAAGAACTTCAAAAGTGATATTTTCATTACAAATCAAGGTTTAATATGTATGTATAGATAAGGGAATCCATTGCAACAATAGAGGCGATGAAACAATATACGTTTTTTTGATGAAGGAGTGGAGTTTGATGATGAGCTCGTCTTCTTCTTCTATAAATCTTCCATGCTTAAGATTGGGACGTAGGTAGTTTATCTATCGGAGCCTGTAGCTCTTTCAGAATCTCAACAACCCTACAATCAGAAGATCAAGAAACATTACATAAAATCTCTGAAATCAATTTACAAGAAGCTATTGATTCCATTGAAAAACAAGAGCACATGCAAGCAACCTGTAGCCTTAGGAAGATAATGCTATCCCCCTTTATCCATCAGATCCTGCATCTCTTTCCGCATCTCATCATCTCTCCAATCAAAAGATCAAGAAACATTTCATATAATCTCTTAAATAAATTTACAAGTAGTTATTGATTCCATTGAAAAAGCAGAGCACGGGCAAGCAACCGTTGGTCTTCTTGTTTAGTCCAGGCCCCTTTGTTAGTATGAGCTTTGTTACTGTGCCTCTAGCAATATTCTTGTTGGCCCTTGACCAATTTTTGGATATCCTTGGTCATGTTTGACCTATTTTGGGACTTCGATAGGCTGGTCGAAGGCAGAGCGCAAGTCGAAGCGGATATCGCAGGATCTCGACCCCTTTTTAGGGCATCTTTGGGATTAGGCTTTATGTAACGGGTATGGGGATGTTGGCCCATGGGTTTACCCATGTTTAGGCCCTTTTGTAATGTATAAATAGAAAGCTAGGCAATGTCAGTAAGGGGTGTGATGCTAGGTGCTAAGTGCAAGTAATTGTAAGAGGCTTTGTGCTTAGTGTATGTTGAGACTGTAAAGCTAAGTGAGGGTCATATGTAGTGCTTTTTGCACAGACTATGTAAGGAGGCTTGGTGTTGTGATCTAACTCAGGGAAGGAGGATCTGGCGAGGTGCGCGCAGATCTCCTTTCCTCTGCGGAGTAGGGTTTTGATGCTCTGTGCCTGTAGGAAGCTTGACAGAATATAATAAAGAAGAGAAGAGTTGGTGGATGTATCCCCACACTAGGGTGAACCACGTATATCCTGTGTTATGTTTTCTTTGTGAATTTTGGTTATTGTCTTATGTAGATAATTTAATATTAAGTGCAATAATAAATGTTTAGATGAATCTAGTATGATAGTTTAGTGCTTAAGTGATGTGAATAAATGCTAGATCTGATCTTTTTCCATGTGCTAAGTGCTTAAATGTGTTAGATCTGGTTGAATGCTACGTTGTTCTATAATTAGGGTTTGGATATGCGATGTGGATAAGGGTTAAATACTGATGAATGTTAACTACTAAGTGCTTTGTTAGAGTGGCGTAATCACAGATCTGTGTCCTAGCTAGGTTGTAGACATTTGAGTCCTGCAACCACACCTGCCTCTACCTCGAGTGAGACCTCATTTGCTTCGCAGGTGTTGCTGAAAGGGCCGGTATTTAGGTTTTTGTTGGTGCATTGTTGAAGCATTGAACCCTAGGTCTACCCCTATGCCAATAAATGGTTCTGTTGCTGGGACCTGAAACTGTGATTGCTAGGAAATGAAGAAAAGAAATCTCTGTGCGTAGATCTGCTACTTTAGTGCGCAATATTCTACTTGACTTGCGAAGCTCTGTGCTAATAAGAGAAGTCTAATCTAAATAAAAGAGGTAAGACCTTGAAGCTTTATGCTCTGAGAAAGGTAAGATAAGTGAAAATTTTTGTTTCGAAAGAATGAATCTAGGTATGTTTGATAAATTTTGTCCTAGGCTAAAAACTAGGGTACAGCTAGAAGAAAGAAGATTTGATATGAATAGATCTGATAGAAATAAAGAAAGTTATGTTATCCCTATGAATAGAAAGAATGTTTGGACTAACAAATGGATGCAGTCTCCTAGAAAGAATTTTTTGCAGGTTAGTTACTGTGATCCCAATTCGCAGTACAGGAAAGGTTGGGGATCGTTTAAAAGAAAGAGAGGATTAACTCTTTGCTATAGTTCAGAAGACTGGGACATATTGCTAAGGAATTCCCTGGTCGAGGTCTTAGTTGTCTTTGTTGTAAAGCTATGGAACATGAAGTTTTGGATTTCCCTAGAATGATTACAAAATTTGAAAATATGAATATGAGACAAGAAAATTATGAGACAAGCCAAGAAACTAAGGATATGATAGAACCCCAGAAAGAATCAGAGACTGTATTACTATAGATGAAAGAAACCCTGAATGATCACAGAGATATCAACTTGTCAGAGGTCTTAACAGAGAAAGAGTACATAGAAAAAAGAATAGGAGACTTTGACATAGACTGTGTTCTAGATGAGGAAACACAGGTGAATATCATGACATAAAGAACTTGGGAAATTTTGGGAAAGCCTACTATGTGTTGATGGGTATAAAATCCCTTGATTCAACAGTAGGAACCAAACCTGCCACTGAGGTCCAATTAGAATCTGTAGAGTTTAACAATGGAATGGTTCTCTAGATCTTGCAATCCAGCCAAATTATCGATGGGCTTTGCATTTTCTTGTGAAGGCTCTTCCTTCAGCTAGGACTATTCTTTTCTATATTTTCTCTTGGGTGGGATCGGTATGAGTGGTGCAAGCCAGTATAAACCAACTTGACGACAAACAGGATTAATTTTTAAACTACTGGGGAAGAGGCTAAGCTTGGGATAACCCATTGCTCAAGCATGCAGACGATAATTTTATACCACGGGCCTAATACTAATACATTAACCATGTGAGCATCCAATTACTATTTGAGAAACTAATTATCAGAAAGAAAACACATATGCAATAAGATAATGGCAAGAAAAATAATTCATCTACCATAACCATTCATTACATAATAACACAACGATTTATCTTCATCATTAAAGCAAAGAACAACAAAACATTGCACTAGATTACTTGACAACATAATTAATTTCTCTTACTCATTACTACATCATTCATGAAACATGATAGGAAATAGTTCTTCTCCACGTCCAATCACATGCATTTGATGAAAATAACTTGTCTCAGGTCCAGAAGGACTTCTTAATTCAAAGCAACTTCAAAATAATTATTAACAACCAGAAAGAAAGAGTTCTTGCAACAACCATCGACCTCAGGATAATTGGTCGATGTCTTTATTTATAGTCTAAATTCCAACCGAAAACAACGGCTAAGTGTAGTTTAAGCTAAGAAAAATATTCCACATGGCATCCTCTTCTAACAGTTTCTTTAACAGTCAACTTAAGTCAGTTGAAAGGATGACTTCTCTCATATTCATACCAACTGATAAACAGTTCTTCACAGGTTTGGGCCCATGGAAACCTGTGTTGTTCCATCGGAGCCGCGTAGAAACCTCAAATCTCCAACTCATGCACTCAGTACTTCACTACACTTGTGTTCAACTGTTGTAGTTGTTAGGAACCAAATACCAATATAACATAAAAAAACCTCAGAATAAGTACTCAACGCCTTGAAAAATAGATAAATTCAGATAATAAGCCTCTTCGAGGGGGAAACCTCCTTATACCCACATAAATGTTCAATTACAAGATGATTCAAAATGAAAATGTCTCCTTGGTATATATAGGAGAATAGGAGGTATAATTACAACTAATAGACTAAATCCGACATAAATAAAATAACATTACTAATATAATATGCCCCAATTAAGTGGTAATGAGCCACTATTTAGGGCTTAATATGCCCCTCCCCTTGAGACAAGTGTTGTCTACAACGCTTGAGTAACTCTGGATGCTTCTGTATAAAAGACTCATCTTCCTAAGTGGAATATTCAGCTGGTAGTTTCCTCTATTTAATGAGATACTCTGAAATGGATCTATTCCTCAGCTGGAAAATTCTTGTATCAGTGATGGCTTCAGGCTCCAATATGATTTTTCCTTCCTCATCAAGTTCTGGAAATATAGTTTGAACTGGGATCTTGTCACCTATAACCTTCTTTAAGCATGAAACATGGACAACTGGTTGTACTCGTGAAGATGCAGACAACTCCAATTTG
>SNQJ01S0033007.1:53704-76108 GCA_010110895.2 Picea sitchensis
TTCCCCCTCAGGTTCTGCAATCAATAAGTGCCTACCCCAATTTTCTCATCCACCTAGAAAGGTCCAAGCCACAGATTCTGAAACTTAGAATGTTTCCCTTTTGGCTCATTTTCTTTATCCTATTTCAGGACTAAGTTACCTATTTCAAAATTCTTCTCTTTAGCCTTATGCTTGTCAAACCACCTTTTCACTATCTGCTGGTGAGCTATGAATTTTGACTTAGCATTTTCCCTTTCTTCTTCTAGCATGAGCAGAGTGTAAATTATTCATTGTATGGCCGATGAAGTTTCCTCGTTGGCATCTTGGTCTAGTTGAAGAGATGGGAGGTAAAGTCCATTTGGGAGAATAGCTTCATGTTCGTACACCAGAAAATACGGGGAATTTCCTGTAGCTTCTTTGGGCGTGACCCTATCGCCCCATAAAGCGTTATGGATTAGGTTATGCCAATTCCTTTGGTTATCCACAACTGTCTTCTTTAGTATTCTTACTAGGTTCTTATTAGTTGATTTTTCCACCCCATTTCCCTGTGGATAATAGTTTGCAGAGTACCTAATTATGATTCCCTTGTCCAAAGAAAACTCTATTAATCAAGTGGAAGAGAAATAAGATGCATTGTCAAAAACCAGGACAGAGAGGACACCAAAACTCATGATTAGTTGTTGCTCTATGAACTTGATCACTATTTTTTCATTTACACGAGTTAGAGGGATAGCCTCTGCCCATTTTGTGAAGTAGTCGATGGAATTCAGAATGTACTTGTGTTGTTTTGAGGAGTTTGGTGTAATTTCACCTATGAAATCTAACCCCCATTGCTCAAAAGGCCTAGAGAAAATCACTGGTATGAGTGGGATTGCTGCTCTCTTCTCTCTCCCAGCACTCATTTGATAAGTTTTACAGTTCCTAACGTAGGTGTGAGCGTATTTGAACAAGGTGGGCCAATAATAGCCAGCTCTTAGTATCTTATGAGCGGTCGTGTTTCCTGTGAAATGCCCACTAGCAAGGGCATCATGGAGTTCCTTCAGGACTTTGTCTACATCTTCATGTTCAATACATCTTAAGAGTACTCCATCGTAATTAATCTGGAAGAGTACCGAATTTATGAGGCAGTATTGTGCAGATTTTAACCTGAGAGCTCTCCTTTCCCTGGGGTTGAGATTTTTTGGGCAGGCCCCATGGTGTAGGAGGTAGGTTATATTCTTATACAAAGACTCGGGCCCTAGGGAAATTTATGAAGCTTCACCATACCATAATTCCATTTCATTCTCCCATACAGAATCTTCATTTGCTTGGTCCCGGGCTTCAGCTGTGAGTTTGCACAACCCTTGCCCCTTAACAAGTTTGGAAGGTTTTATATTTAGATCAAATTCTTGGACTAATACTATCCAATTCCCTCTTATTTCCCCCATATCTTGATGAGTAAACAAGGATCACACCGCAGGGTGAGGCACAATCACTTTGGTGTGGTTTTTAAGGATGTAGGACCTGAAGTGTTTGACCACTTTATATACAACATAAGCCTATTTGTCTATGGAAAGATAATTTAGTTCGGCTACTTGGAGGTTGGTACTCATGAATGACACTGGGGCCTCGTTGTTGTCATCATCTTTCTGAGTCAATACCATAGCCAATGATTGGTCAGAAGCGAAAGTATAGAGGAAGAAATCCCTATTAAAATCAGGGCTTCGCAACACAGGGGCCCGAGATATGGCAGTTTTAATATTGCTGAAAGAATCTTTTCGTTCATCATCCCACTTAAATTCGACGTCTTTGAGAATCATCTTTTGTAGGGTTTTGATGATTTTTGCGAAATCAGGAGTGAATTTGCTCACAAAATTGATTTGCTCGAAAAAGGACTGCATATCTTTTCTTGTTATGAGGTAACAGGAGTTGAGCTGTGGCCTTAATCCTTTCTGGGTCTATGTGGATGCCTTCTTGGGATATAATATGACCCAACATATTACCTTCCTTGATGCAAAAAATAGTTTTCTTTGGATTTAAGGATATACCGTATTTCCTACACCTTTCAAAAATCTGGGTTAAGTGTTGGATGTGTTATTCTTTGTTCTTCGAATACAAAGTTACGTCGTCCATATACACAAGCACACACTTGTTGATTAGTCCCTGAAATGCTACTTCCATGGCCCATTGGAAGGTTTATCCTGTGTTAATTAACATAAAAGGCATGCACTTATAAGTGAAGGTTCCCCACTTGGTTCAGAAGGTAGTCTTCAACTGATCTTCCTCTGAAACTATAACTTGGTTGTAACCCGAGAAGTCGTTCAGCAGAGAAAAAATCTCCAATCCAAACACAGTTTGCAGGAGTTGTTCCATCGTTGAGACTGGGTAATTTTCCTTTTCTGAAGCTCTGTTGAGATTTCTAAAATCTACGCATAAACGAATTTCTCCAGACTTTTTCCTTACATGAACCAGATTTGCTACCCATGCAGAATGTCTAACCTGGAAAATGATCTTGACATCTAAAACTTTCTTCAATTCATGATACATGAGAGGTTCCAGGGATGGGTGATACTTTTGGAGCTTCTGCTGGAAGGGTTTTACTTCAGGTTTTAAGGGAATAATGTGTTGGATGATGCAGGTATCATAGGTTTTCAAATCTCGATAGGACCAAGCAAAGACATCTTGGTATTGTCTGAACAATTTGAGATAAGCTTTCCTTTCCTCTTTAGATATAGTCTTGACGAGATTCACATTCTTTGGGTTTTTCGTGGTCCCAAGATTTATAGTTTCATGCAGGGGACAAGAGCTACCAGTATTTGTGTTTTTAGGCCCTTTAAATCTCTCTTTCATATCAAACAGATTTTCTAAATTGGCTATCCCTTTCAGGATTGTGTGAGGCTTTGATTTATCAATAGGTTGATCTGTCCGAGGATCGATCTCTATTGATTTCTCTTGGAATACTTCATCGTCAATAGCCAAATCTTTGAAATTGTCTTGTTTAGTCAAGAATTTTATGATCTATTGATATCCTTCAAAGACTTTCCAATTAGAAATGTTATTAGGCACCGACAGTTTGTAGAGCAACTCCACAGTGAATCAGGAGGCTTTATAATCCTCTAGAGGCGACAGCGTGGAAGCAACTGTGGCCAGGGAGTCAGCAAGAATATTCTTTGCTCTAGGGATCGGTGTAATATTAAAGGCTTCAAAATGCTCTGTTAACCTCTGCACCTCCTGTTGATAATTCTTTAGGTGAGGGGAATTGCAATGTATAGTATTTCTCACTTGTCTAACGATAATTTTGGAGTCTCTGAAAACCTTCAATTCTTTGACATTCAACTCTATAGCTTTCTTTAATCCTTGTACTAGGGCTTCATATTTGGCAGTGTTGTTCATACATTCAAATTCTAGCCTACATGATAAGAAATGATGTTTGCCTTTAGGATCAATGAGGATGCACCTTGCTCCTGACCCTTGTTGCGATTTAGATCCATCAAAATATAAAGTCCAGATTTGTGAACAACACTCGCTCTTTTCCTCTTCCTTCTTAATTTCTTTCTCTCCTATATTTTGTTCTGTAACCTCTAGAACAAGGTCTTGACAGAAGAGGGTGTCTTTTGTTGGTATCGATGAATTCTCTTGAAAAACCATTTCACAGTTTTGGGTGAGAGGGATATTAGACAAGAGAGGAGAAAAGTTTCCAAAGTGGGAATTGTAGGAATAATTTCCCAACATGGGGAAATCTATGGATGAGGGTTCATTCAAGGTTTCTAGATCAGTGACTGTATGTTTCAGGTATCTCTCCCTATCGATTCTAGTCTCGTTATTGTATCCCTTTAGTGGTAGCCAAAGGTGTTCCCAATCGGTACTGAGGTATCCATTTAGCTTTTCAGACCAATCTCGACTTAGTAATAACCCATAGGCCTTTGGAATATCTACTATAATGATGTCAATCACTTGCACAAATTTGGGATGTGTCGCTATTCTGATCATTACATCTTTGAGTTCCCCCATGACCTTGAACTAGGTTCTGTCTAGTTGTATGACATGTTTATCACTCTTGAGAGGAATGACATTCAAGTTTTTGCAAATAGACAAGGGCATAACGTTGGAAGATGCTCCAGAATCTACCAAACAATTGTGAAGGTTTCTATTGAAGACTTCAAACGTTAAGATGAACAGTGGGACAAAAGGTTTTTCCTTTCTATCTTCCAAGCAGGTGTTCATAGTTGGTTTGTTCACCAGATATGTGGGAGATAGATTTATTTCCTGACCACTACCATTCGCAGGGTTTTCTACAGAGTTCAAAGCTTGTAACATAAATTCCTTCTGCTGAGGAATCCTGCATATGTCCATAACTGATATATTAGCCTTTAACTTCTTCAAATATTCAACTTTGTTGTAATCTAGTTTGGGCAATTCTCGAGTATGGATGCTTATAGGTTTTTTACCAAGAGAAAAAGGTGCTCTCGAGAGATTGGGGGTTTCCTTACTCCTCGAATTTTGGGTGGCAGCGATATCTTTTGAGGCAGGTGGACCTTTACTGCGCATCTGCGCCACCGATACCTCGACGGGTGGTTCTTGAGACTCAAACAGGTCATCGAAAGGTATGATTAGGTTGGGATCCCATATCAACATGGTTGTATCTTGTGGTGGATCAACCTCTTCCTGGTCAGAAATATTCATAACTGAAATCCTTGATCGTCCAGTCAGGGATACTTCGTCTAGAAACCGATTGGTCATCAAATTCATGGCGTGCACCCATTGAGGGAATTCTCTTTCAGAGTGGTTTTCCTGATGATATGTACAGAAAGAATCATATGCCACATTCCCTAAATCAATATTTAAGTTGGTTGGGGGAGGTTCAATCACCTTGAACGGTGGGTTCCTTTTAAAGAAAGGATTGTAGGGCCTCTGGCATTGGTTTCCTTCCCCTGCGTTTCTCTTCATGTCTATGATCTCGTTTGATAGTTTCTTAACCATGCATTGTAGATATTTTATGTCTCCATTACCTTTGTCGGGAGTCTGTTCTTCTTGTTTCCTAGATGGTCTAATCAAAAGGAGTCCTATTGGGAGAAGGCTGAACTTCTTTCTTAACTAATGAAACCTAGCCTTCTTTACACCCTTTCATTTGGAATTCTATTGTTTTGGCTTCTTCAAAATTTTCATCTAGGGTTTGTTTAGCAACCCTTTTTACGAACATGGAAATGGAAGCTGGGAGAGCATTGGAATAAACTTCGATTTGCAATTCCTAAGTTGGCTTAGCTTCAGGCTGGAATTTGTTCAAGATAGTTGTGAATCTTTGATTGAAGTCTTTCACCCTTTCTTTCAAACTCATGGTGGTGGTGAACAACTCAACCATCAGATCTCCCGTAGTAGTTTCGTCGGTGAAATTGTCTAGAAAATATTTCTGTAACTTCGTCCATCTATTTATAGATCCTATCGGTAGGTTGAAGTACCACATGGAAGCTGAATTTTCAAACGTATAGGGGAAAAGTCTGCATACTACATCTTCATGTTGGACGTTCATAAGTCTGATCACTAGTATAAATTTCTTGATATGATCTTCAGGAAATCCATGGTTTTCGGGATCGAACATAGGAAGCAACCTCTCTGGATGATGAGGAAGGTTATGAACTAGTCCTAGGAGGGCCAAAGTGTCTCTGGCTAACCAGGGTTGATTGTTCAGAGGCCGGGTCTCCCTTTCATCATTATGGTCATTTTTTCCTTCCATATCTTCAGGCTCTAAGTTAAACTCTTCCTCTTCCGAAAAGTCGTCCAGTTCAGAGACGTTGTCGGCTAGCGTTTCGGGTATCAAATCAAGAGGTTCTTGGATTTCAATGATCACAAAATCTATTAAGTCTTCTACCGAGTGTACAAAAACCTCGTTGGGAGTACTAACCACTGGTCTGCTTTGTTTTTTTCTTTGAGGGAGTATGGGAGCTAAGGACAACACACCGATCTGTCGGGCGTAGGCTCTTGTAATTCTTCTGAATTGATTTACTTCCTCATGAGAAAGAGCGTAAGGTATTTCAGGGTGAAAAGGTTCTTCCTTGGGCTGGGGTGAGTTACTCGTTCCAGGAGTACTCAGTGTGTGTTGTTTGTCTCGGGAATGACTAGCCATGCATGTGGGTTGTTTTGAATCTATAGGTTGTTTTAAATACTCTGTAGAATATATATCCAACCATTCATTCTCAGGCCCTCCTTCTAGTGTCAATTATGTTGATGGGTCTAAAATACCTTGATTCAACAGTAGGAACCAAACCCACCACCAAGGCCCAATTAGACTCTACAACGTTTAATAACGGAATGGTTCTCCAAATCTTGCGATCCATTGAAATTGTTGATGGGCTTTGCGTTTTCTTGTGAAGGATATTCCTTCATTCAGGAATATTATTTTCTGTATTTTCTCTTGGGTGGGACTAATATGAGAGGTGAAATCTAGTATAAACCAACTTGACAACAAACAAGATTAAGTTTTAAACTACTAGGGAAGAGGCTGAGCTTGGGATAACCTGTTGCTCAAGCATGCAGACAATATTTTTATACCACAAGCCTAGTACTAATACATTAACCATGTGAGCATCCAATTACTATCTGAGAAACAAATTATTAGAAATAAAACACATATGCAATAAGATAATGGCAAGAAAAATAATTCATCTACCATAACCATTCATCACATAATAACAAAATGATTTATCTTCATCATTAAAGCAAAGAACAACAAAACATTGCACCAGATAAATTGACAACATAATTAATTGCTCTTACTCATTACTGCATCATTCATGAAACAAGATAGGAAATAGTTCTTCTCCACGTCCAATCACATGTGTTTGATGAAAATAAGTTGTCTCAGGTCTCGAAGGACTTCTTAATTCAAATTAGCTTCAAAATAATTCTTAACAACCAGAAAGAAAGAGTTCTTGCAACAACCATCGACCTCTGGCTAATTGGTCAATGTCTTTATTTATAGTCTAAATTCCAACTGAAAACAACGGCTAAGTGTAGTTTAAGCTAAGAAAAATGTGCCACATGGCATCCTCTTCTAACAATTTCTTTAACACTCAACTCAAGTCAGTTGAAAGGATAACTTCTCTCATATTTAGACCAACTGATAAATAGTTCTTCCCAGGTTTGGGCCCATGGAAACCTGTATTATTCCATCGGAGCCATGTAGAAACCTTAGATCTCCACCGCATGTGCTCAGTACTTCATTGCACTTGTGTTCAGCTGTTGTAGCACAGTCCGCACCTTAATGAGATGTTCCATGAACCATTGCACTTGTCCCAACACTATGTCGATCACCTTCATTAGCTCTTTGGCCCAAAATGAATCTTGTTGATCATGCACTTTAACTATTTCGCATAGGTCGATGAAGTCGTTGGGGGTACCGAACTCGGGGAGTTCGATATCCTTCACTGCTTTGTTGATTTTACTCCAACTTTCCTTGTACTTGGTCCACTGCTCTTGAATTTATCGATATGGTTCCCGACACATTTTAGCCCAATACTCTGTTGATCGCTTCATGTGATCAATACTACTTTTGCTTAACATTCGAATACTGTGTTCTTCTTTCTCTCATGCCACTGATCCATGTCCTTGCATGTTTCTAGAGCCATGAGTGTGTCTTCCTGGAGTTTAGCTATCTTCACAGTAAAAAGGTGCCTCTCTTTCTTGAACTTGTTGTAAGATTCTTTGTACTCATTCTTCGGGTATACAATGGTCTGCATGGTGACTTTATAGTATTCAACCAGATGGCATAAATGTTCTAGATCCTTCAGGGCAGAGGCTAGCTCCTTTTCATCCTGTTTGGCCATGTCCAGGGTGGCATCTGAGAGTTCCTTTCCCACGCCGATGAGTTCATATGTTCTGGCATTTTCTGTGTTTATCAAATTCTCCTCTGTAGTGATGAGGATAGAGCGATCCAACATGATCCTCCTTTTCTTCATGTTTATTTGGACTATGGCCTTCCTCTTTCACTCATACGAGATTGCATAAATATCGTCTACCTCGTCTACAAGCTTGGGGATCTGCAGATCACCCAATGTGAGTGTGTTTCCAAGGCTACCGGTGGTGTATACTTGTTCAAGATTGGGCTCTTGAACTTCCTTGCTATGCTCTGAAGGCTCAGTCTCTGCCTGTTGCTTGTCGAGAATCTAAGTATTGATATGAATAGAGACATCGGGCATAGACTCATTACTTACTTGCTCGTTGGTTGTTGAATCATTGATTTCCTTTTGTGGGGATCTTTCCTTTGGCTCATTCGGTTCGGACTTATCCTTCAGATTATCTTCTCTGATCTCCAACGCATTGGGTCTCTTTATTTTAGGGCCACTTCCAGCTTTTGTTTCCTTTGGTGGGTCCTCCTGGGTTTGGACCTTGGGCTCAGGGGAGGAAGTCTTCTCAGGTCCCTTTTCTTCTTGGAAACACACAGGGGTCCTGTGAGATGTATCTAGGCTCTCATCATTACTATATATATTTATGAACTCGGCCAGAGGGTTCGATGCACTTGTTTCCACTGATACCCAACCCGCCCTTGGTTGAATCATCACACTTGCGAGTGATCCTTCTAGTTGCCTCATGGAATCAGGGTCATTTGACCCATTGATGTTACCAAGGTATACGGAATCAGGGCCACTTGCCCCCGCTGGGATTTGTTATGGGCTCTTGGTTGGAATTTTTGGCACTATGATGAGCTCCAGGTTATCCTTCATCCACTTCATCAACAACTGGGCTTGTTGATACAAGGGTCCCCCCATCCCCTGTACAACTTGAACCTCGAGGAAATTTTTGATTTGTACTGGGGATACCTGAGAAACTTATTTTTCTTCGATAGCTTCGTGAGGAACTTCCACTGTTTCTCTCGATTCAGATGCTATCTTTCCTTCTCTGGCCCTGAGGAGTTATTGAGCCATTTGTTCCAGGGTCATTGTTTTCTCCTCCCAACTCATGGCCTTGAACCTAGTTTCTTTAGGATCAACCATCCTTGCCACCACCTTATCCCAACCTTGAGCGTTTTCGGTGAAAATTTCATCCTCAAACCGGTCATGGGCATAAGGCCAACATGATGATACATGTGATGCATGTTTTAGGACTAGACCCTTGGGATCGTGTTTACGGAAATGGCCAGTCTAGAATCAGAATTACAATTGACTTAATACTTCTTTCTTCACTTGCGCGGTTTCCTTGAACATGTATAAACCAATATAAAACCCATAAGGTATAAATGCCCGCTTTTTGTCCTTTACGAAAGTGGTGTTATACCCTTGCAAGATGGTCTGATAACAAATTTTCCCTAATACCAGTCGATCGGGGATATATATAGGTAACAAATGGGGTGCCCCTGTGGTGCCTAAAACCCTGATGGAGGTCTCTCTCTCATCTAGATACCAGTGACCTACTTTCAATCCAACCTCTTTTGCTGCATCCGACAGCCTTGGGCACTCTTTCTTGAACAGGAAAGAATAAATGTGTGCAATAAACTGGTCACAGATAAGAGAATAGGATTTCTTCTACCTATTTTTCCACAAGATGCCAAAGTATACATGGATCAGAGGCTCATAGGAGTTCCACCTTAAGTTCATCCCAGCAAAGACGTTCTTGGCGCAAACGACGTCGAGTAGATATGATGCCATGTAGAAGGAAAGGGTTTCTCTCTCTTTTGGTGTCTGAGCTTGTCATATGCAAGTGCTCAGTTGTTTGGAGATTATTGCACCCTAGTTAAAACCTGTTCCAGAGATGGATATGGTATAAGCTAGAGGCATCCAATCCTCTGAAAACCTGGCATAGTATGTCTCCCCATGAAATCAGCAGAGGAGTGCCATTAGATAGATGTAAGGTTCTCTTAGATTACCCGTCGGATACCAGCCAGAGTTCTGATTGGTAAACTTTTTATCTTCCCTCCACCAAGACATCATGATCTTGCTGGTGTCGTGTTTCTGATAGAAACTCAAAACAGATTGTGTTTAACGGTTCCTCCGACTACCTGATCTTGTAGTAATTCTGAACTTCAACTAGGAGGAAAACCCCGACACATCCTCCATCATCGTCGTTAATTAAACACCTCAGTGCATCAATGTGATCAATAAGACATTTCAAGAGTTTGATGCAGTATAAAACTGGAGTCATGTTCACCACCATGTACAGGTAATCCTTGCGGACATTCGGGAGAACTTCATCATCAAATATTCTCATATCAGGATCATTGTGCAGGGCATACTCGAGGGTTTCCTCCTAGATTTTCTTAAATAGTTCTTCCCAGCGAGGGAATATTGTTTTGATCCCAATGTTCACCTCTATATCTCCAAAGGCCGGGGGCTAGACGAAGGTCGTGTTTGTTTCTGTCTTGATGATGGGAACTAGCTTTGGAGAAAATTTCAATTGCCTTGCAACTGGTGGGGAGGAACCTTCTCCCGCCTCTGGTTCTTGTAACTTTGGCGCCCTTGGGGATTTCCTATTGGTGGGTTTCTTCAGAGGAATTGTTCCTGCAACTGGAAAAGATGCTTTAGACATGTGTATAGAGTAACGTTGGATGAAATCATATGAATTGAATCATAAAACACCCATAAGCCAGTACATACCTGTAGTGCTTGCTAAAATTGTTGTTTTAATACTCACTGGACCTTGGAATATTTCTTCGGATCGCTCATCTTGCTCCTATGGGTGCTTCAAAATTCTTTACGCGCAAAATGAGCTCATACACAATGACTCAAAAGAATATAATGGGAGAGATCCTACCAGTCGTATCAACCAGTTAATGCGAGTAATGGATGCAATTCAAAACAACCTACCATCGAATCTCTGTAAATAAATTCTACGTTGGTTGACGGTGGAGGCGCAGAGGGAGATGCATTGTATCGGGAGGAATATACAGTCCTTTTGATTTACGCACAAATTAGCAACTAATGTGCGATCCTGGAATTAATCAAGCTTTTAAATGCGTCATATATAGCGTATCTTAGAGCTAAAACATCCCATCACGTCACATTTCTTAGTGGACAGGCCAGGGATCGGCGATACCTTGCATATGTTTCCATTGGTATCCTCCTTAGAAAACTTCTGATGCCGACGGGTTTTGACACACGACGTGGGCGGTAACATAAAACTCAGGCAGCCGATACCGATGAGTATCGACGATTGGGGATCTATTCAAGCACGTAATTTCTTTGCAGGTTACATCTTCATAAATCCCCGATGCCGAAAAATTTTCGGCAGTCGGCGATCGAAAATATCCTTCCTTTACTCGCACGATGCTTACTCTCTTCAAAACTTCCTGACACCAACGAGGGTCGGTCTTCGGCGATATTCTTGTGTAGTGCATGTTGCGTAGTTAAGACTGTCGTCTATCGACACCGATGGAGGTCGGGGCTCAGCTATTTTGGTCCTCTCAGGAAATTTGTTTCATCTCTAATCCTTCCCGATGTCGAATTCCTTTAGCACGTCGGGGAGAAATTTCGATTGTTGGTTCTTTAATCAAATGTTAGTATTTTTTAATCCACGATGATTTTCGCTTGCCCAATCAACTTTGAAAGACTTAAAATGAAAAACATAAGACGAGAAAAGGCAACATTTTCATACTAAGATCAAATTAGACATTCACAAGAGATCAAGTGGTACCCAAAAAGTGAAATTTGACGTAGACTTTTTAGGGTGTGTTGAGTGCTCAACACTATGGCTCCTTCATTAGAAGGAATATGATTATTTAGACGAAAGTTGATAACCCTATGTGGAAGACTTACCCAAACATCTATGAGTGCTCATGGCACTTCAACAAAAGAAGAATTTGAGATTGTTAAATTTGTTGAGAACAATGCCCCATTTGCTATCTTCTTAGGAAAAACCTGGATTGAGAAAGATCAGATATGAAGGAAACAAGAAGAGAAGGATCTAGAACAGAAAAATAAAGAACTAAGATATTTCATGGCTAGGAAAATAGTGCACTTACTGGAAGAACAAGAGAACCAGTCGAAGCTACTAAAGACCAACGATATGGACATCGAAGTTGAAAAGAGACAGGAAGATTGGAGACAAATGTCTGTACAAGAGAGTAGAGCACCTACCCCAGAAAGAGAAGAAGTATTACCCTTGAACCCTATGAAAGACCCTCCATAGGGAAAAGTTATCATGCCAAGAGGAGATAAGAATGATAATGGAAAGAGAAAAACAGTGATTCAGATCACAAGAAAGAAGGCCAAAAAGATAAGTAAGAAGAGAGCAAAGTTAGAAAAATTGCAAGAAGTTACAAGGAAGACTTCGCAGAAAGAAGGTTTCCAGAACCTAAACTCCGTCGGAATATCAGTATAGCACAGATTAGCACTTCTCCATGGGGAAGAAATATGACAGTTGGAAGTGTCCCCGACCGTTAGAACGACACTCTAGAACTACTAGAAAAGCAGTTATTGTCAGAACGTTCGCCCTTGGACCATTGGGACCACACCATAACGGATGAAACTGCATTGATTGAGGCATTCCTACCCATTGGAAGAGTCTATTACGATAATATCTATTTATCCCATCGATCGTTGCACCAAGAACAGTTTTTCCAATTGTGATTATCTGAGCCCACAGAGAACTAGTTGATTTCGTGCAGTGATCATTGAAGACCTTGCTATCCATTATGTTACATTGAGTATTGTTCACCGACCTGAGATATCAGATCTTAGGTTTGCATGTCAGACGCAATTAGCATAGCAGAAAAAACTACCGAAGAGATTCTAATAGACCTCATGTCCGAGAAGGTGATGTCCGCAGACATCGAAGACTCATCGACGAGAGGAGTGCAAGCCTCCCCATCGACTGCTCATGGATCTAGACCATCCCAAGCTGTGATCGAGAAAATAACCAAGCATCATGATGACTTGGCGAATGCGAAGCTAATCCCATCCATCCTACCCGACTACATCCCACCGCTGGCCAGTGTGGTGAGTCGTGACAGTTTCCTGAGGGACTTTGACTACATAGTCATCACTACGTACCTTCCAAAGGGAATACAAGCAGTCAGACTGGAGTTGGAGAGGATTACAACCTTGAAGATTAGTGACTATAACCTAGGAGACCGCAAGATCTATGGCATGCTTGCACCTCACAAATATTTGACCAAGACCAAGGGGAAGAAGTTGAAGATCATCCCCCAACCGTGGACTATGGATATCGCGAGGTCCATTGTCTTGAACGTGATGAAGATACCACATTTTGGAAGGCATCAGGAGGTTAACGCATGTGTTAAAATCCTGTTGTCGTGCTTCCATGGTGGGTATCTATGGCTAGATAGACGCACCACCATTGATCTGATGCTAATCCACAGGATCACTGGATTAAGCATGCAAGGGACCAGACCCGCAAGGCTGCAGATCGTGCCTTAGCACAGAAGATAAAAGACACCTACAATGATGTAGAGAAGGGGACACGAGGCTACAAGGTATCCTCCATTCAGAATGGCGTAGTGCGCCTTGCTTTCCAGTTGATTGCTGGTAAGCTATTCCGAAAGAACAGACCCACGCAGGTCACAGGGTTTTTCGTTGACCTCGCAAGAAAATGTGTGGAAGGACTACAGATGAACTGGGCTAGTTACCTAGTCAATAAATTAGAACTGGACTATAACGAGGCTTAGGATCAGGGCTATGAGTTCCATTTTAGCTGAATGTTGATCCTCATTGCATTTACTTCTTGGGAGATGCCAGAAGGTGTGACCTTCCCTGACATTGAGCCGTTCGAGCCACTAGCTATGAAGTTCACCACACTCTGGTATTTGAGCGATATGGGGAAACAATGGTAGTCGAACACAGTATTCCATACCTACTACCTGCAACTGAAGAGGGATATTTAGTCTTTCCCTCGTATGACGCCGAACACCCTGGACTGGTTCAGGCCCCTTATGAAGTTCTACGTAGATGGGCATTTTATTTATGTCACTATGCATGCATATGAAAGTAAAGAAGAGCTTCAGTCCTACTATGAGCTCATAGAGGAGGACTTGGAAGAAATCACTAAGGATTGGCCCGCAGATTTCCTTATACCAGTCGACCAGGAAGAACTGTCCGACCCCAACCTCATTGGAAATCTGGTGGTTACTCGTGAAGAGTATGATGCACTCAGCAATAGCAGGAAGAAAAAGAAGGAAGATGTAAAAGAAATACGTATCACATTAGAAGAAACTGGATCAAATTCACCTAGCAGAGGAGGTGGTGATGAAGTAGAAAAAGAAGAGCACAATGGGGAAGAAGACAAACAAAAGAAAGGTGAAGTAACACCGCCGCATAATCCCCTTGATGACATAGAGACATCCAAGAAAATAAAGGTTTCCCCCATGAAACCTACATCATGGAAGAAGTCCAAAGCTAGTAAGTCAAAGTTGTAGACTATGCTCATGGTCGATGACTTCGACTTCATTATCGCAGCTGTATCAGATGCCTTGGAAGATATTTTGTAGAGGAATGAAACAAAACAAGAAACCATGTACAAAAGAATTGAAGCAGAACTGAGAGGGGTACAACACGCCCTTCACTCTAGCCGTGCAGTGTCCACTGCACCCCCACCATCAGAAGAAATAGAGTTGGGAGATGAGGCTACCCAAATCCACAGAATAGCTGATGCGACCGAAGCTCGCCTTTATCGCGTGCAGGAAGAAAAAGAACAAGCCATAGTGGCCTCGAAGCAATCATAAGAGGAAGTCGTAGAACAACGTCGAGTTGCGCACCAAGAGAAGGACGACCTCCAAATCAAGTTCAAAGAGGATAAATCATAGATCCAAAAAAAGAAAGAACAAACTACTCACAGAGCAGGTTGGAGTTAAAGAAGCAGTCAACAAAGCACTTCACTCTGTGACAGGCTTGGAACAGATAGAAGAAGACCCAGTGGAGATTCAAGTAGCGAAGCTTGCTGCAACCATCCAACAACTTCAACATAGAGTAGACAAATTGTAGTTACAAGCAGTACCAAGACTCCATAGAAAGTGTGAGACCAGTGAGAAGAAACTGCCTGAAGCACAGTCCAGAGAATCAAGGCATTAGCCTTGGAATGTAAACAACTTAACAATCAAAGTGCATAGAATTATGAGCGCCTTATCGAGGACCCTGAACTAAAGACACTGGAGTCGCAACTCTAGGAAGAAAAGCAACAAGCAACAATAGTACAAGCGCAGTTGAAGCCCTTGTCAGTGGTCGAGTGAATGAAAAGATCCCAAGAACAACGCATGGCTCAGCAACAGGTCCATGCCATACAAAGAAAAGTCATGGAAGTGACTCAGAAGCTCCATCCAGTCCAGGATGCAACTTGCCTACTTTTTGAGGAGATTGAAGGCTGAGGAGAAGAGATGGAACAAGTAGTCACTTCGATAGAGAAACTCTTAGAGGGACCTGTGAATAAGGTAGTTATTCAAGAGTTCATCGATCAAGAGGCCTTGGCAAAGCAGCAAGTTGAAGCAACTCGTGCCAAGCTCGAGGCATTTGAGGCAGAGTTACCCAGAGCAAAGTGACTTGGGATGAGTCACAGGTGAGTGTTGGGGGCCTGTTGGCCCATGACCAAGTTTTGGATATCCTTGGTCATGGTTGACCTATTTTGGGACTTCGACAGGTTGGTCGAAGGTGTAGCGCAAGTCGAAGCAGAGATCGCGGGATCTCAACCCATTTTTAGGGCATCTTTGGGATTAGGGTTTATGTAATGGGTATGGGGATGTTGGCCCATGGGTTTACCCATGTTTAGGCCCTTTTGTAATGTATAAATAGAAAGCTAGGCGATGTAATTAAGGGGTGTGATGCTAGGTGCTAAGTATTGTGCTAAGTGCAAGTAATTGTAAGAGGTGTTGTGCTTAGTGTATGTTGAGGCTGTAAAGCTAAGTGTGGGTCATATGTAGTGCTTTGTGCACAGACTGTGTAAGGAGTCTTGGTGCTGTGATCTAACTTGGGGAAGGAGGATCTGGCGAGGTCCGCGCAGATCTCCTGTTCTCTGCGGAGTAGGGTTTTGATGCTTTGTGCCTGTAAGAAGCTTGACAGAAGATAATAAAGAAGAGAAGAGTTGGTGGACGTAGCCCCACACTGGGGTGAACCACGTATATCTTGTGTTATGGTTGCTTTGTGCATTCTGGTTATTGTCTTGGGTAGATAATTTAAGTCGAAGTGCAGTAATAAATGTTTAGATGAATCTAGTATGATAGCTTAGTTCTTAAGTGATGTGAATAAATGCTAGATCTGATCTTTTTCCATGTGCTAATTGCTTAGATGTGTTAGATCTGGTTGAATATTGCGTTGTTATGTATTTAGGGTTTGGATTTGTGATGTGGATAAGGGTTAAACACTGATGAATGTTAACTGCTAAGTGCTTTGTTAGAGTGGTGTAATCACATATCTGTGTCCCATCTAGGTTGTAGAAATTTGAGTCTTGCAACCACCCCTGCCTCTACCTCGAGTGAGACTTCATTTGCTTTGCAGGTATTGCCGAAATGGCCGATAGTTAGGGTTTTGTTGGTGTGTTGTTGAAGCATTGAACCTTGGTTCTGCCCCTATGCCAACAATGCTCTTTGAACTACCAGCTTGCTCATAATTTTATGTGGAAACGAGACAACCCAATGTGAGATAATGAATATAAATGGAAGGGAGTCTAGTTGTGAATGTTTAAAATTGTAAATCATCTTGTTTAATGTAGAGGGCCATTCTCATCCGCTTTAGCTGATGACAGGAACTGGATGGTCATAAGCTTCTGTGAAAGGAACATGCGAGAGGGCCACTACCAAAGAACCAAAGTCGCAACATAGACATAAACTACATAAGTTGTTGACGTTGTAGCTGGAGACGTGTTCTATACAGGAGGGTCACCGCCAAATATCCATGGTCGCAATAGAGACATAAACTGCATACATGGTTGAAGTTGTAGTTAGAGACATGTCCTATACGGGAAATAGATGATGCATGCCAGTTGAGTGATAAGGATGCATAACAATGAGAGTGATAAGGTGGTTTTTCTTGGTTGACAACTAGAGTGATAAGGTGGTTTTCTCGATTGACAAGTTTTCCCGTTGACAGGTTTTAGGAAAAACTTATCCCTAAGATATGTCTTCGACATAATTATTTAAATACTTTTAAATATGAATTGTTTAAGCAAATTTAACATAAAAGGTGTTATTTGATATAATATTTTCCATTTGTATAAATTTTTAATAATAATATTATGTAGATTGTTTTAAAAGTTTTCACATAAGTATATGATATGTATTTTATTTGACACTCATATAAAAGTGAAGATATTTTAAGTTAAGTAAATATGGATTTGGTTTTTTTTTATGTGTTCAATCACTTTAATCTTTTTCAATTATTATGTTTTTATTTTTTATTTTATTTTTAATCAATAAATATTTTCTTAAAAGAATATAGATTTTTCAATTTGTTTAACTTTTTACACTTTCAAAACTATCATTGTATTATAATGTATGTTTTTTTAGCAAGATTTTCCTATGGGCGTACCTGTGGCAACAAAAGGAAATTTATAAAACTGCTAAGAGTATTCATAATTCAAGCATGTTATAATAGTTTTGTTAAGCCATCAACTCAATAAAACCTCCATTAACCTCATAAAAATATTGCATTAAAAAAAGAAATTAGTGTAAACGGACAAGTTAAGCACTTATTTGTAAAATGCTCTTTTACAATTGAGGTATGAGACAGAGTAACAATAGTGCTAAATGTCACTAGAGGATGGATCAGACACACATTCCATGAGTGTTTTGAAAATTGGAACAAGACAAATCCTTTCCTCCCTTCCCTGTCGACTTTCCTCAGTTGGCACATTTGGAAAGAGAGAAATGCTTCTATCTTTGAAGAAGGACGCCCCTCCATTCAAAGGGTGGTCTATAAAACTTATGCAACAACAAACACTTACAATATCTAGAAAAGAGTATCGTCCCCACGCATCAATAAGATGAGACTTCTGATAGACAGACCTATAGCCTGGTTTGATGGCGCAACACAAACCAGTGATGAAAAATGTGGTGCTAGAGTTAAGATTTCTTTAAACAGTGTTACTTCCTATACTTGGATATTCAATATTGGAAAAGGAACTAATACAAAGGCTGAAATTTTGGGGGCTTGGGCTTCCCTGACTTTGGCTAGAAGACTGTCTATTCCTGAAATGCTTGTTCTTGGGGGATCTAAGATAGTAATTGAGTGGTTAAACAAAAGGGGGACCATTTAGACAATGGCTTTAGAAATTTGGAAGGAAAGAATCCTAGAATTACTGCCACACTTAAGGATAGATTATCTAAGCTGGCACTCGAAACACAACTGGGAAAAATCTCTTACAATTGGTGGGAATCCAGCCATGATGGCCCCAAACATTTCATAAATCTTTTCTAATGCTTCTTGTTGCTCAGATTTTGTTGTTATTTTGTGCTTGGTTTCTTGGTTCTCTTCTGTGGAGCTTTAAAACTTGACTGGATGCACAGATAGCATCATTGCTTTTTGTAATCGGTTTTTCCTGGTTGTTTTTCCTTAGAGTCTGCAATGTCTTTCGAGAGACAAGCTTTTGTTTTCTGCATAGTGCTCTTTCTATGTTTTGATTAGAACATCCTTGTGACACTTGGAAAGTTGTATTTTAAAAACTATTTATATTTTTCTGAATATAAAGGAGGAATTTTCTATGGAAAAAATGGCCAAGGATAAGACATTTTTCTGTTTGTGATGTACTATGTAAAAACTATGGTTAAAATAAATTTGGATAGTGTTACCTTAGTTTTACCTTCAGGCTTGCAAATTGACGCCCTTTATATCATTGTAATTTTATTGATTTGATGGATCTCAATTGATCACCACAGGAGCCTATATTAAATAAAACTTAAAAAAATTGACTTGCAACAAATCTCATCAGCTTTCCCATCTAGAAAGCAGAAGGCAGCGTGAGCCTCCTTTTAACACGAAGATACCCATATGGGTTTCACAGAGTTGGTTAAACATAAATTGTACGTAACCACCACGCATCTTCCAGCCTCTATAAGCACGTCATTCCCACGAGCGAGAGAGGTTGGTAAAAGGGAGAGATAAAAATAGATGTAGAGAACACGGTTGTATTTATTTTCCCTCAATGCTTTCTCAACAATAAGGGATTAGTTTCACTAGTCAATTAGATCTAACAAAATTACTTTTAAATAATTAAGAAAAATAAAAATAAAACAACCTGCAATGTACAACTTTTAAAAAACCTTAAAATTGTTTTGGTCAATGTGAAATAATAGATGGTCAATAACATATCGAATGCTATATACCGCCTGAGGGCAGCAAGGTATAATATATACCACTGCATGGCGGTAGGTATAATAATGTTAGCTACTCATATTTAACCTAAAACGTTTTACTAATTAGTGAGTTCTTTAATTTGTGCAGACTTCTAATAATAGAAAATGTTCATTAGCATGTAGTTTTGCTAATCATTAGAATTTTGGATTGGTGTGTTTAGGGTATAAGGTAGATAGTTCCTTTCAAGTGCCTTGCTTATATAATTGGCTCAAAATTATAATAATAAATGTTAAGCTAGGTGCATTTGTTTTAATCATTATAATTTTGGGATGGTGTGTTTTGGACAATGAAGAAGGGAGTTTTTCTTAAATTTTTTGTTGTCCATTGTGTTTATTGTCTCAATTTCAAAATTGTTTTTGCCAATAAATTGGTTGTGTTATTTGTGAGTGTTGTTAAAGGAATTATAGCTCTATCACCTCTTCCTTCGCTCAAGTGGCCAATTTCCTCATTTAGATTTTATCATCTTTGAGGCTAAAAAGCTCGCCAAAGTTGAGGGTAACTATCATGGGATCCCATTATTACTAAACCTAAAAAAATGTTACATTTGCAGTGTCAACTTATAATTACCACACTATCCCTACTATCACTCTTAACAGACATTGAGAATATGATAGATGATCGCCCCAATTCAATATTTGTTTGAAACTTAATAAGGGATCAAAACCCATGTCATATGTAGAAAATGTGACTACCCCTACATCCAACTACATTGATTCCTTTCCCTTCTTGTACGTGTCTTCATTATTTTCCTTATAGACATGTTAAAATTTTATATGATAAAATTTTATTTTGTGAAGACCCTACACGAGATCCTTAGCTCTAGGAATTATTGATCTCAAAGAAATTTCATTGTAAGCAAATGACCCTTCAAACCATGATACCACCAACTTGGAATTACCATAAATTGTGAAGTCCCTAACATTATGTCTAAATCCTAGAGACATGATTGTATATGTTGCATTCATTCTAGCATAGTTATTCAATCCTTTTCCAATCCCACCTCTAAATGATGAAGCCTTGTTTTTATCCATAACTATAACTCCTCCAATTCCACACTTGCTCAAGTTACCAAGTGATGCCCCATAAAAAAAAAAAAATGTTCGAGATAATGGTAATTGATAGGAGTCTAACATCCCGCTCTGGCGCACTGACAAAACTTATTCTTTGAGGACACTTGCTCGCAAGTGATCTGGATTTTTATGATGATGAACCACTTAACCTTGATGATGATCGTCATGATTGATGACAAGATGTTTTACTATTGCTATATGGTGCTATTGACTAGGTTTCATTGAGTGTCTGAGGGTTTAGGACCTTGAGGATGCAGAGGCATGGGTAGAACTCCCTTGGACTCAGTTAGTGGTGGGATATTGAGTTGTTATCATTACAGTGACTGTGTGGTTTTGATGATTTGTTATTGATTTCATGATATTTTATTGACATGATCTGACATGATGGTTTGATGCGGTAGCTTGATAGCTTGAGCCAGACTCACATATGGAGTAAGGAGCCACGAGTTCAGAGAGATTGAGGGAGAGATTGTGTGGCCACCTTGCTGCCTATTAGCACTCCCGGCCCAGTGGCTCAGGCTGGTTAACAGAACCACCTGGATTCAGAGGACACGATCTTGAGTGAGAGGCTATTGATGGCTCCCGATTGACTGTGGGTTAACGATTACCCTGGTGGGGATCCACTGATGCCGTGGTGACTGCGGCGTCGCTCCATTGATTCTAAGGCGGCATGATAATGTAGAGTCCTTATTCCTTAGAAAGCCCTTAGTCTCCAACAAGTTCAACTGGCAGTGTTGACTCGAGGGTTATAGATTCTACCAATCCGATCCAAGTCAGTGAGTGGCACCCTTGGGCATGTGGTGCATCCTGAAGCGAACGTCCGAGGAAAAAGAAATAGAAATCGGCCGAGTGGCACCCTTGGGCAATGGTGCATCTGAAGAACACGTCGTAATGGAAAGCAAATGAAGAGGCAAATTAACATGGAGCCGTGAATCTGAACAACACGTCGCATGGATGATGATGATGAACAACCCAGATGACCCTAAGACCTTGCGCTGACAAATTCTTAAAGCGACTCCCCTAATTCAAATTGTGTACTGTTCAAATCAAAAACCTAAATTAAACATCTCTAAGTTAAATTTGATGACCCTAAGAAAAGATTCTACAAAATAAACTGGGGCATAGTAAAACCCTCCTAGGTGTAAATTAAAATCTTCCTAAAAGTAAAGGGGGTAAAATAAATGAAATTAGAATTAAAAGTGATTAGAAACCCATGGCTTTTAAATGATAAGAATAAATAAAATTTTGCAGGTGGGGAGTATTAAAGGATAGAAATTTTTAAATATATTGAAAGATAAAATTGCATTTTATCTTTTGGGTTTAAAAATAAAATAACAAGAGAGAATTAAATAATGAGATAAAAAGAGACTAAAATTGAGGGGCGAGTGGCACCCTTGGAGCACGTGGTGCATCCTAAAGGGCACGTCGCATGGATGATGATGATGAGACAACTGAGATGACCCTAAGACCTTAACGCCTGATAAAATTCTTAAAACGACTCCCCTAATTAAATTGTCGCCCTGTTCAAATCAAAAACCTAAATTAAATCACCTCTAAGTTAAATTTGACAAACCCTAAGAAAAGATTCTACAAAAAAATAAACCTAGGGCGTCAGCTAAAACCCTCCTAGGTGTAAATTAAAGTCTTCCTAAAAGTAAAGGGGGTAAAAGAAATGAGGGAATTAAATTAAGTGAAACCCATGGCTTTTAAATGATAAAGAATAAATAAAATCTTAAAGTGGGGAAGTATTAAAGGATAGAAATTTTTAAATATATTGAAAAGACAAAAACTGCAATTATCTTTTGGGTTCAAAAATAAAAATAACAAGAGAGAATTAAATAATAGAATAAAAGAGACTAAAAATTGAGGAGTAAATTAAGGAGTAATTTAAGGAGTAATTAAGGAGTAAATTAAGTAGAAATTTAAGGAGTGATTAAGGAGAAATTTAAGGAAAAATTTAAGGGGTGATTAAGGAGTAATTTAAGGAGTAATTTAAGGAGCGATTTTGGGGAAGTGAGAGAATTGAGTCTTTTAATAATTAAAAAGAAATAAATTTTGGAGAACCAGAGGCATGTGTGACACTTGGACGGCGGAGA
>SNQJ01S0033007.1:81745-103465 GCA_010110895.2 Picea sitchensis
TTTTGGTATCTACGGAATACCTAAAAACATTGTATATATTGTATGGCGAATGGTGAAATTCGATATAATGAAAATAAGAAAGGTTTTCCTGGTTGAGGGTTTCCGATACAAAATCTCTGTGTACTCTGTGTATGAGCCATTGATTAATTTATGTATTGCTTAAGAATCTATATGCATTGCTTTACTTCGCAGGTTTAAAACTTACAGTGCGCGCCATCAATGTTATACTACACAAACAGACTTGTAAATTTCTTATGCATATCAAATCCTCGAAGATATTCTGTAATGGTTATAACCATTTTTGTAACAGACCAACTAGTCATGGATGAGGTTGTTAGTGAGTTGGCAAGTTTGTTATGACTTCCATGCTCCCATAGAGATATAGGGAATGCATGCAAACATAATAGGGATTACTCATTGTTAGTGTAGGGTTGTAAGTAGAGTATGAGAGAGAAAGTAGATCGAGATCTGAGCTTCATGTTGGTCTCTAATGTTGGGTATGTGTTATATTCTCTACACGACTAGAACTAGTTTTTTCCTCAGTTTTCGTGCCCATTTTTGGGCATTTTTTCGACACACGGTTTTTCGCTGATGGTTTTCTATTTCTGGTTAAGGAATTAGGGTTGTTGACTAATACAGGTAATTGGATTAGGGTTTTGGAGGTCATTGGCTCCTATATGTATATTGTATTGTAAACAATGTATGATAATGAACGAATATAGAATATGTTGGTTTTATTGGTTTGGGTTTCTAGGGGAAACATCTTTGTGTAATGCGTATATTTTGCCATTTTATCTTTTTTGTTCTTTTATTGAAAATTTATTTGCAGTAAAACATTGTACAAGGTTAAAATCTACATCTAGTTGAATACGAATGAGCTTTGAGCAGACTACAACCCTCTGTGTATTGAATATATTTGAATGACTTAGAGATTGATGAATGAAGCATATATCCCTATTTGAATATTCATATTATGGGTTCTATTATGAATGTATGTCTATTATGTGTGATTCTACACATCATTGATATGGAGATTGTTATGAATGAATGTGAACCAAATTCATGACTCTGAGTTAAGAGTCTCATGTCTATGTTATTCCAACATGTTATGCACAACCATTTGGTCTCTGTGATTCTCATGGCATCTCGGGTGAGACCTTCTTCAGTCCTTGAATATTGAATATGCCAACACCTTTAGGGTATTTTATTAGTAAATCCTTTGAAACCCTAGGCCCAAAACCTCGAGCCAACAAATTGGTTTCATTGCCGGGACCTGATGGTTTTGTGTTGCATGTTGAAGGAAGAACATGTCCTGGAAGCCTTCTAGAAAGGACATAGAATAGTGGATCTCTGAGAAGGAGGAGGAGTTCATGTGACAAGAGACTCAAAACCTACAAATCAACCTAGAAAGATGGAAACAAAGGTACATTTATTCATACTTTCATGAAATTTTCTTTGCTAAATTTCCTTGTTTATTGCATGAATGGAAAAAGAGTTAGATAGAGATTAACTATGTATGGAAAGCTCAAGATCCATTGATTTGGGATTAAGAAATGGTCACCCAGTTGAAATATGTGGACAAAAAATGATCCAGAGCCATCGATTTATGGTTTGATTGTGTGAAAGAAGGATATATCATAGAGTTTGTAGTTGAATGCAACAAATATTTTAGTAGTACTAAAAGAAATTTTGCAGTCATTCCTAGATTAAAGTTGTTGGAAGAAGTCTCGTTGTGGATCAAAATGTTATTTGTGAAGACGGGTCTAATGCACATGGAGTCCAATAGGATGGCAGCGTAAACACCCCTTGCATGGAGGGTGGGGGGGTGGAAAGAAGAGGGAAGAAGATGCAATTAGGTGAAGAGAAAATGGATCCAGAAAAGCAGAGAAGAAGAAGAGTCGAGAGATATATAAGAAAATTTGAGCTAAGGAGGCAAGTTGAGTAAAGAAACAAATCAAATAAAGAAAGGGATGATGAACAAGTAGTGAGATATAAAATGAAGAGAATAAAAGTTGTGCAAGAAGGATGAGTGAGAGATAGATTCGTGCTAGAGACAAGCGCAAAAGAAGAGAGGCCATCAAAGAGATGTGAAATAAAAATAGGTATCGAGAGAAGATATTGAAGGAGGTAGTAGCATAGTTGTAGATGTTAGATCACCTTGGATAATGAGAGATGGAGGTGAGTCAAAGGAATATGAGGTGCAAATTAGTAGCATCGACGCAACATAAAATAGTGTTGAAGGAGGCCTCCAAGAAGGAGAAGAAATATTGTTCTATAAGGAGGCTTGCGTGGCTCAGGATAGGGAGCTCTTCTGGATCCTTCACTGAAGAAGATGAGAGAGTATGGAGGGATTCCCTCTTTGAACCACCCCCCTCATGCATTTTTAATCAAGAAGAAATAACCGAAGAGGAAAGTGCAGAGGCAAGAGAGGTAAAAGAAGAAATTTCATAGGTAAGAGGAGAAGGTACAAGTGGAGTAGAAACCAAAGTCAACGATCATAAGAGAGATTTCCAGTATCAACAAAAGCAAGTAGTAGTCAGTAAAAAAGACAACGTTATAGATCGAGTATGGTCAACCAAGATTCAACCCTTGGGATTCCCACATTTCATGGGACAGGAAGAGATTATGCGGAACAACACTGGTTCACATGCGAATCTATATGGTTTGTGAAAAGAATCATAGATGAGACATCCAAGATTGCACATCTAGAAACCAGATTTAGAGATAGATCTCTAACATGGTATATGAATTACAAGGTTACTGCATTGACGGGACAAGAAATGTCCCTTATAGAGATAAAGAGAGATCCCTTAAGAGAATTCCAAAAACTGAAGTCAAAATCATAGTGCATAATTGAGATCAAAGAGATTAAGCAACAAATCAGAGAAAATTGTTTGGGATTATGACCAATGTTTCAAGATCCTGTTGGATAGAATGAAATTTCATATCTACGATGTCCAACACAGAGAATGGTTTATTATCAGATTCCTACCCCACATTCAAGTCCTTCTCATCCAATAGAATATTATTGAATAATTAATTAGGTTGAATGATTTATCATTTACCGGTGGTCCCTGCAACAAATCATTGATGATGTTCTATGTCCAATGCCAAATATGATAGGAAAATCCTATATCCTTAGCAATATCTCTCCCCATATCTCTAAGGTGGTCATGTATTTGTATATAATTTTCACTATCCACTTCCACAAGACACATGTTCTTTAGATTTTGAAACCCTCGCCTACCTTTCCAGTCTGACCCGTTCCATATTATTATATCCCTGTCCTTGCTTTCTCCTCTGAAAATTCATGCAATATCTAAGAATATATATTGTTCTTCGCTATTGAGTGAGTTATAAATTATTTTAATCATGTTTTGTATTTCAGTGGGAAGAGGACTCTCCAATTCATCTTCCCAGTTAGATAGTTGTTTTCCATAAATATGTGCCCAAAATACTTTCAAAGACAAGGGAAATCCATTACAAGCTTCTAAGAATTTCTCTACCATAGATCCAAATCCTAGGAGTGGATCAGGTTGGTTAAGGCATGGGAGTAGAAGAACTCCAGGGAGTGTTGTTTATCAAGCCCCGTTATCTTTTATATTGAAGACTCTTCAATTTTTGAGCTTATGAGAACATATTTTTTCTAAGATGTAATCAATATTAATCAATTGGAGGGGAGAACAATTTGAATCGAAAAAAGAGAATCCACCTGATCCACACCATCTACATCATTTAAGATTACCTTGGCATTAGTAGATGATAGATGAACCATGATTATATTTTTACCTTCATCAACATAATAAACCCTTTCTATGGCCATATATGGTACTTTCAATCTCTTAAGAAGTTTTTTTTTCAATGATATTAAACAACCCTTACCTGCATTATCTCTAACATTGGATAAAAAACTAGAGCTATTATAATATGATTTCTTCCTATTGAAGGAATATTTTACCAATGTGATCTTTCGTACACCACCTAACCCCGTGATCCCCAATATCTGAGGTTTCCCACTCTATTGTGGCTGCAATAATACAATATTTTCGAAATCGTTTAGCTTATCATCCAATCATATTGGATATTTGGAAACATACAATGTTGGTTTTTTCACCCTTTTTAACACCACTTCAACCACCTTATCTACCAGCTCCCCCTCATCTCTAGTTATTCAGAAGAAAATAAATCAAACTAATGATAAAAAGACACATATACCATGTAGCATAATATAATACAATAACTATATGGGAGTTTGATTTCTCATCCATTACACGCTTCAAGCTGAAAACCATTGATTCTTGCAACTTTAGAAATATATTTTCTCCAATTTTCAATCTATCTGGAGTCATGCCACAAATTTTGTTCATGAGTTTGAGGGTCATGCTCAGTCTTCCTTTCTAGTTCCTCCAGGGCTTCAATGTACCTTCTCTTTTTTCCCTACGTCCACCGAAGGTCAGTAAGCTTCACATGGTAGAACACTGGAATTATGGGCACATTTAACTGCAACATCTCGACAAGCTCATTTAGAAACCAAATCGAATTGACATATCTTTCAGAGATAATAGAAACATGTATGGAGGCCAATCAATTAGCATATTCAATTTGACTATTTAAACAATCTCCTCATTGCAATTTAGGTTTATCAATAAAGCCTCTCAATCCACATGAAGTAAGTCACTTGTAGATATGGTTGGCAAGGGTTTTCTTTACATACATACCTTGATGGTTTATAAACACATCGTAGTTGGAATTAGCAGTGGTGGTGGTGGAGGCAATGACAAAGGAGGATTTAGCCATGGCCAATTCGAAAATAGAAATGGAGGTGATGAAAAGGATGTTTGATGCTACTGAAGTAGAATACGAGAAAGGAAAATAACTTTGAGTCAAAGAAGACCAAAAATTTTGGGAACAACTGCAATGAAAAATGTTGTTTGTTTGTAGAGAAATTTATAGACATTAAACCATTAAGTGATATATATTCCCATCGTCCAATACAATAAACTAGGGATCTCTTCGATTCATGTTTCAACATGTTTTCACTGGCATCAAGACAACCCCTTTATCTGTGTGTGTTTGGGTGGACTGAATATGGTGTATGACTTGACACCATCCAAGTAAATGAAAATATGTACACCTGGTAGACCCTAGGTAGATGGACCTTTACTTTTCATCTATGCACAGTGACATAAATATGGATTTGTACTCACACATATAAAGGATGAGATGTGATAACGTGTCGGTAAAAGAAGAAGAATAAAAAATGTGGAGCACTTCACTGGAGTGATGGAATTTGGGTTTCCACCCACCACACACTTTTCTATAATGGTTCACATGTTCACCTCCATCAAATATGTTGTACAACTCGAAACCATCCAAGTAAATGAAAATATGTACACCTAGTAGTCCCTATGCAACTAGGCCTTTATCTTTCATCTCTGCACATGCAAAGGACATATTCCCTAACACGTCGATAAAAGAAGAAGCCGACAAAATGTTGGGCACTTGATAGGAGTGATGTAATTTGGGTTTCCACCACCACACACTTTTCCATAATGGTTAACATGTTCACCTTACATGTACTTCAATCTTGTTCAATCATTATGATATTGACTTACTTTTACTTTAGCTTTAATTAATAAAGCCTCATTACAATCCTATGCAATATTCTTAGCTTAGGAGTCATTGATTTCAAAGAAATGTTACTAGAAGTAGATGGCAAACAATATGCACCCCACAAAAAAACATTTATTTCTCTATATGTTGGGATATATACCATTTGATCTAAAGGTGCTTTAGATTGACCCGTATATATCCCAACATATAAAGCATTAAATTATTTGCTTCGAGGTGCATATTGATAGCCGAAGTATATGGTCCTTCCAACCATGACACCACCAACTTGGAATCACCATACATTGAGAAGTCCCTAGAATTATGTTGAAATTATATAGACATCATTGTATATGTTGCATGCATTCTATCACAGTTATTTGATTCTTTTCCTATCCCACCTCTAAATGAGGAAGCCTTGTTTTTATCCAAAACTGTAACTCCCCCAACTCCACACTTGTCCAAGTTACCAAGTGAAACCCCATAAAAAAAAAAACATTCGAGATAATGAAGATTGATAGGAGAAATGAGCTGATATAACTTGCATTTCACTAAAACCTTGTAATGATACAAATGTGTCGAATTTTGAAATATATTTGATTTGTCACACATAGACTATCTTTTATTATGGCATGATTCTTATTGATCAAATCCCACATGCCAATCACCCATAGTGAATGAAATGTGATCCTACCAACCTAATTTTATAGCCATGAATCAAGTTCCTCCTATATCAATTCATCTTTCCTCATCTATCCTCATATATATGTAGCATTTAAAATATATTTAATGATAACGAGAATTTATAGGAGAAATGAGTTGATATACCTTGGATTTCACTAAAACCTTGTAATGATACAAGTGTGTTGAATCTTGAAATATATTTTAGTCATCACATATAGACTATCTTTTATTATGGCATGATTCTTATTGATCAAATCCCACATTAAAATCACCCATAGGGAATGTAATTTGATCCTAACAACCTAATTTTATAACCATGAATCAAGTGCCTCCTATATCATTTCATTTCTCCTCCTCTAACCTCATATATATATATATGTAGGATTTAAAATATATTTTAATGGTATTGTTAGACATGTAATCCATGGGATTTCATTATTGTAATAATAATGTAAATATGAAGAGTCATAGGTGATAGGAAGAGTCATTTGTTAAGGAATACAAATAATCATTCTCATTGTATTTATTCACCTTTCATGTTAATGCAATACACAATAGTAGAGTTACATTTTATGCCAATGCCTGGCCTGATAGTGGTATCAGAGTGCATGTTATCTCCATTGTTTTTCTGGGTGTTTTCTCTCCCTCGGTGTACAAAAATGCCTTCCTGTATGCTCCTCTAACCTCTAGTACTATGTTCAATTCATTTTCCAACCCGTGGTTCAGTCCTTACGCACGTTGACCTTAATCCTCAATGCTTAAATGTTGATCAAACTATAACACCTGGTTGCGTGATAGTTCAAACCTATTTGGTCATTGATAGTTCAAACCTATTTGGTTATGTGATAGTTCAAACCCTTGTCTACTTTATAGTACACTCACCCTATCAAGCTCGTATGAGCTGAACCACGTGATGTTGAAATGTACACGTGACACTGAGAGGGGGGGTGGATTAGTGTAACAAACTTTGGACAATTTTCCACTTTTCATAAATTAATGGAACAACATATATTTATTTCATTTTCTCAACCAATATATAAAAGAATAAATATTTTATTTATTTATTTAACTTGAAGGAATACATAAAATCAATCTTTAAATATCTTCATCTTCAAACAATTATGAGATACCCAAATCTCTGTTACAAGACTTAGCTTGTAGTTCTAAAATCCAACTGAGAAATGAGGAATCCAACCCTCATAAAAAGTCACAGCTTGTTGATCTCAGATCCAACTGAGATGTGAGGAATCCAATCCTCATACAAGACCCAACTTGTAAACATGCACCAACCTGATATAATGAACTTCCATTCAATCCATTATATATAAATATATATACTTCAAGAAAAACAACTACGCTTTTGTTCACCACACTTCTTTGTTTATATAGTCTCCCAATAGGTATAAGTTTGAAACATTATGTCCCTTTGTTTGAACCATCACACCTCTTCATTTAACTTAACTAATCTTGATTTCGAACTTTGTCTTTATGAGTTGATCACATACATAGATCAACTCAATATATTGTTCTCATGCTTCTGTTCCATTCTTAGTT
The DNA here is from genome assembly GCA_010110895.2 of Picea sitchensis. Lineage (NCBI taxonomy): Eukaryota > Viridiplantae > Streptophyta > Pinopsida > Pinales > Pinaceae > Picea > Picea sitchensis. Next base: position 89,594 of record SNQJ01S0033007.1, read on the forward strand.
CACCAACATATCATATTCGAGATTTTACCAATTCTCTGTATTGTTCTAGTGTTTAATTCTCTGTCAAATTATTCTACAAATTTTAAGTTGTTTTATAGACATGAAATCTATATGAGATGCTTCCTTCAAACCATTTACAAGTTACCATCTGCGAAAAACCACAGGATTATTATTTAAGCGATGTTCCCAATGCCCCATGGCTTATGTGTTCGTAACCCATGACCGGGGGTTGGAATCTAGTCCTCTGGACTTCGACATTATCCAATCTTATCCAATCTTTCAGAGTTTTCAACTTCCCAAATTTTGAAATTTCTCTCTTATCCAATCTTTCGGAGTTTTCAACTTCCCAAAGTGGTTACCTCTCACAAGGGTTGATTCGATGGCTGGCATGATTCCCGGAACCAAATCAACGATCTGGATCCAATACTTACTCATCCTTTTTTTGATTAATCCAATGACTATGAATTAATCAATGATTGATATGGATGGCCATTATTCACTTCAGAATTTCGGGACTCCGGGGCTTCTATCCTTTGTAGTCATTCAACCTTTCGGAGTATTATTTTCCAAAGTATATCGGCTGGTCGATATTTTATTTGCACGATGAATGATCCTCGTTCACTTCAGAACTTTGGAGTTCGACGATTTCCAGTATTTGCAATCATTAAACCTTCTGGAGTATATTTCTTCGAATTAGATCAGATGATCAATATTTTATTTGCACGATGAAGATTCCTCGTTCACTTCAGAACTTAGACGTTCGGCGATTTCCAGGCTTTGCAATCATTAAACCTTTTGGAGTATATTTCGCCAAAGTAGATCGAACGGTCGATATTTTATTTGCATGATGAATGATCCTCGTTCACTTCAGAAATTCGACGTTTGGTGATTTCTAGTCTTTGCAATCATTAAAACTTCCAGAGTATATTTCATCGAAGTAGATCGGATGATCGATATTTTATTTGCACAATTAACGGTCCTCATTCACTTTGGAACTTCAGTTTTCGGCAATTTCGATTATTTGCAATCATTAAACCTTCTGCAGTATATTTCACCGAAGTAGATCGGATAGTCGATATTTTATTTTCACAATGAGCGGTCCTTGTTCACTTCGGAACTTCGACGTTCGACGATTTCCAGTCTTTGCAATTATTAAACCTTTCAGATCAAAGACACGTGTCCATAAACTTCAACGGTTGAGAATTCTCCCAAAGTAGATCAACGGTTAGAATTACTTCATGGTTTACACTTATTCTATCCTTCCACTGTACTTGATCAACGATCGAGAATGCTCCCGAATTAGATCAACGATTAGCGTTAACTTCAACCTCCGGTGCTTCAGAGAGTTGCTGGTTTTAGAAACTAGTTTCCCCTGAAGGACATTCTCTTGGAGTGATGTAACTTGCTAACATCCCTGCTGACTTTTCACTGGTCGAGTGGTTGCCACCAGTCACTTAGATTTGTGACTTACACGTACCTGAAATGCCAATTGGATGTTGACACTTGTCACCATTTGATTGCGCCACGTGTCCTTGCTGGCGTGATCTTTACTGACATGGATTTCCTAATGTGTAACATGTCCTCCTCCTGAATCTAACAGTCGTAGGTTCATATGAAACCTTGATCCAACGAATGTGATCAATTCTAGATCAACGATCTAGATTCATTTTAGCATTTGGGACTTGTTTTTTCCCACACTTATCAATTCTGCTGAAATGAGATTCCATGATTAAACCTCAAGTAAGTTGACTTCATCCAACGGTCCTTCTTTAGCCGATCCAACGAATGTCAGGAATTACGATGTTCATATCTCTGGCCTTTTATTTTGATCTTCAGGAATTTGAGTCGTTTACTTTTTCCTCACTTCTCAATTCTTCTGAAATGAGATTCCTCGATTAAACCTCGAGTAGCTTAACACAATATCAATGGCTGGCGGGATTTCGTGACTTCTCTCCTTGATGTAACAACTAGCAGGAGTTCAATTAATCCGAGACTTCGAGATATTTTTGGTTTACACTGTCCTTCCACTAAACTTGATCCGACGGTTAATATAATTCCTGAAATGATAATGGACGGCTCCTGTGCATCATTTCTTCTGAGCATCCTGTACATCATCTCTTCTGAGATTTTGGGTTTATAATTGGTTTCCAACTGAACCAAGGATCTCTACATGCTCTGATCTCATGAAATATAATATGCTGCCTCTCCTATGCTTTTAGGGAGATTCCTCTACACCTCGCTTTATGTCTTCTGCGCGACTACTCCTGAAAACTATCTCAACGAACATGATTCTTCCTTGAATATTTTGGATTTTTCTTGTGGAAATTTCAATCTTGATGGCATTTCTGCAATGCGCTCTTCCTTCTGAGATTTGATTAATTTCCTTGCTTCTGATCTTGAATCTCTACATATTTTTTGACATTTTCATTCTCTGCTAACTGTTTGACATAATTTTTGCTTAAACTTATTTGACATAAACTCTGCATATTTTCATATTGTTGACATCAATGACAACTCATCAATTACAATTCATCATAACAACTTATCATCACATCACAATGACATCGACTGTTGACATCAATGACAATATTTCCAACACGTGACCTATGCCAATTCCACTCACACAAACCTTAACACTCATTCTCAAGCAAGTGCTAAATGAGTGTTCTCTCTAGACTCTCGACAATTCGGCTATGTTTCCTCCATGATCCTCCCACACACTCTAATTTTATTTGTTCTATGAGTGGTGATAAGCACTCACCTTGGTTTCCTTACTATGCATACAATCCACCTCTTCTTACTATGCATACAGTCCACCTTTTCTTATGGATTATATTGATAGCCAAAGTAGATGATCCTTCCAACCATGACACCACCAACTTGGAATCACCATACATTGTGAAGTCCCTAGAATTATGTTGAAATTCTATAGAAATCTGTATATGTTGCATGCATTCTAGCATAGTTATTCGATTCTTTGCCAAGACCACCTCTAAATGAGGAAGCCTTGTTTTTATCCAAAACTAGAACTCCACCAACTCCAAACTTTCCCAAGTTACCAAGTGAAACCCCATAAAAAATAAAAAAATAAAAAAATAAAAAAAAAATAAAAAAAAAACATTCAAGATAATGAGGATTGACAGGAGAAATGTTCCGATATACCTTGCATTTCACTAAAACCTTGTAATGATACAAATGTGCTGAATCTTGAAATATATTTGATTTGGCACACATAGACTATCTTTTATTATGGCATGATTCTTATTGATCAAATCCCACATGACAATCACCCATAGGGAATGAAATTTGATCCTACCAACCTAATTTTATAGCCATGAATCAAGTTCCTTCTATATCAATTCATCTTTCCTCATGTATCCTCATATATATGTAGCATTTAAAATATATTTAATGATAATAAGAATTTATAGGAGAAATGAGTTGATATACCTTTGATTTCACTAAAACTTTGTAATGATACAAGTGTGTTGAATCTTGAAATATATTTGAGTCATCACATATAGACTATCTTTTATTACGACATGATTCTTATTGATCAAATCCCACATGAAAATCACCCATAGGGAATGGAATTTGATCCTAACAACCTAATTTTATAGCCATGAATCAAGTGCCTCCTATATTAATTCATTTTTCTTCCTCTAACCTCATATATATATGTAGGATTTAAAATATATTTTAATGATATTGTTAGACATATATTCCCTGGGATTGCATTATTGTAATAATAATGTAAATACGAAGGGTCATAGGTGATAGGAAGAGTCATTCGTTAAGGAATACAAATGGTCATTCTCATTGTATTTATTCACCTTTCATGTTAATGCAATACACAATAGTAGAGTTACATTTTCTACCAATTCTTGGCCTGATAGTAGTATTAGAGCACATGCTAACTCCATTATTTTTATGGGTGTTTTTTCTCCCCTAGTGTGCAAAAACGCCTTCCTGTATGCTCCTCTAACCTCTAGCACTCTAATTGATTCATTTTCCAGCGTGCAGTTCAGTCCTTACTCAGGCCCCTTGACCTTATTTTTCAACGCTTAAATCTTGTGAAAACCCTAACGTCTGGTTACGTAATATCTCAAACCTATTTGGTTATTGATAGCTCAAACCTATTTGGTTATGTGTTAGTTCAAACCCTTGTCTACTTTATAGCACACTTGACACTGAGAGGGGGGGTGAATCAATGTCACAAAACTTTGGACAATTTTCCACTTTTCATAAATTAATGGAACAACATATATTTATTTCATTTTCTCAACCAATATATAAAAGATTAAATATTTTATTTATTTATTTAACTTGAAGGAAAACACAAAATCAATCTTTGAATATCTTCAACTTCAAACAATTATGAGAGACCCAACTCTCTGTTACAAGACCCAACTTGTAGTTCTCAGATCCAACTGAGAAATGAGGGATCCAACCCTCATAACAAGTCCCAGCTTGTTGATCTCAGATCCAATTGAAATGTGAGGAATCCAATCCTCATACAAGACCCTACTTGTAAACATGCACCAACCTGATATAATGAACTTCCATTCAATCCATTATATATAAATATATATACTTCAACAAAAACAACTACGCTTTTGTTCACCATACTTCTTTGTTTATATAGTCTCCCAATAGGTATGAGTTTGAAACATTATGTCCCTTTGTTTGAACCATCACACCTCTTCATTTAACTTAACTAATCTTTATTTTGAACTTTGTCTTTATGAGTTGATCACATACATGGATCGATTCAATATATCGTTCTCATGCTTTTGTTGCATTCTTAGTTCACCAACATATCATATTCGAGCTTTTACCGATTCTCTATATTGTTCCGGTGCTTAATTCTTTGTCGAATTATTCTACAAATTTTAAGTTGTTTTATAGACATGAAATCTGTATGAGATGCTTCCTTCAAACCATTTACAAGTTACCATATGCAAAAAACTGCATGATTATTATTTAAGGGATGTTCCCAGCGCCCCATGGCTTATGTGTTCGTAACCCATGACCGGGGTTTGGAACCCAATCCTACGAACTTCGATGTTCGAGCAATTTCTCTCTTATCCAATCTTTCAGAGTTTTCAACTTTCCAAAGTGGTTACCTCTCACAAGGGTTGATCCGATGGTTGGCATGATCCCCAGAACCAAATCAGTGGTCAGAATCCAATCCTTACTCATCCTTTTTCTTCTTAATCCAACAACTATGAATTAATCAATGGCTGAGATGGATGGCCATTATTCACTTCAGAATTTCGTGACTCCGGGGCTTCTATCCTTTGTAGTCATTCAACCTTCTGGAGTATATTTTGTTGAAGTAGATCGGAAGATCGATATTATATTTGCACGATGAACGATCCTCGTTCACTTCAAAACTTCGGTGTTAGATGATTTCCAATATTTGCAATCATTAAACCTTATGGAGTATATTTCTACGAAGTAGATCGGACGATCAATATTTTATTTGCACGATGAACAGTCCTCGTTCACTTCGAAACTTTGATGTTCAGCGATTTCCAGTCATTGCAATCATTTAAGCTTATGGAGTATATTTCACCAAAGTAGATTGAACGGTCAATATTTTATTTGCATGATGAACTATCCTTGTTTACTTCGGAACTTTGGCGTTCGATGATTTCCAGTCTTTGCAATCATTAAACCTTTCAGAGTATATTTTGTTGAAGTAGATCGAACGATCGATATTTTATTTGCACAATGAATGGTCCTTGTTCACTTCAGAACTTCAGCGTTCGACGATGTCCAGTCTTTGCAATAATTAAACCTTTCGGAGTATATTTCTCCGAAGTAGATCAGACAGTCGATATTTTATTTGCACGATGAGCAGTCCCTGTTCACTTTGGAACTTCAACGTTCGACGATTTTTAGTATTTACAATTATTAAACCTTCTTGATCAAAGACGCATGTCCATAAACTTCAAAGGTTGAGAACGCTCCAGGGATGATTTTAAGGATGGAAATTTATTTTAAAATGTAGAAACCTTGGCGAATCTTACTAATCCTTTAGATGAAAACTATAAATGTTTGGCGATATTTTTGTAAAAATATTCAAATTTCGAAGGATTTTATATAATTTGTATAAAATTTTGGCGATTTTTAAGGTAAAATGATTTTATCCTATAGAATTTGGGCGAATCATTTTTAGAATAGTGAATAGTTTTTTGGGAAAAACCATGGAAAATTAGCCCATGAGCGAAATTTAGCCCCTAAAATCATCCATGGAACGTTCCCGAAGTAGATCAACAATTAGCATTATTTCGTGGTTTATGCTTATTCTATCCTTCCATTGTACTTGATCAATGGTCGAGAATGATCTCGAATTAGATCAACGGTTAGCGTTAACTTCATCCTTTGGCGCTTCGGACAGTGGTTGGTTTTAGAAACTGGTTTCCCCTAAAGGACATTCTCTCGGAGTGACATAACTTGCTGAAATCACTGCTAATTTTTCACTGGTCGAGTGGTTGCCACATGTCACTTAGATTCATGACTTACATGTACTTGAAATGCCAACCGAACGTTGACACTTGTTTCCATTTGATTGCGCATGTCCTTGTTGATGTGGTCTTTACTGACGTGGATTTCTTGATGTGTCACATGTCCTCCTCCTAAATCTAATGATCGTAGGTTCATCTGAAACCTTGATCCAACGATTGTGATCAGTTCTAGATCAACGGTCTAGATTCATTTTGGTGCTCGAGATTTTGAGTTATTTGTTTTTTCCCACACTTATCAATTCTCCTGAAATGAGATTCCCCGATTAAACCTCGAGTAAGTTGACTTCATCCAACGGTCCTTCTTTAACCGATCCAACGAATGTCGAGAATTCGAATGTTCAGAATCTCTGGGATTTTATTTCTAACTTCAGGACTTTGAATTGTTTTCTTTTTCCTCACTCCTCAATTCTCCTGAAATGAGATTCCACGATTAAACCTCAAGTAGCTTAACAAGATCTTAACGGTTGGCTGGATTTCGTGAATTATCTCCTTGATCTAACAACTGGCAGGAGTTTGGTTAATCCGAGACTTTGGGATATTTTTGGTTTACACTGTCCTTCCACTAAACTTGATCTGATGGTCAATATAACTCCCAAAATGATAATGGACGACTCTTGTGTGTCATTTCTTCTGAGCCTCCTGTACGTCATCTCCTCTGAGATTTTGGGTTTATACTTGGTTTCCAACTGAACCAAGTATCTTTTCATGGTCTGATCTCAAATATAATATGTTGCCTCTCTTGATATTTTAGGTAGATTCCTCTGCACCTCGTGTTATGTCTTCTGTGCAACTACTCCTTAAAACTATCTCAAGGAACATGATTTTTCCTTGAATCTTTTGGAGTTTTCCGGTGGGGATTTTGATCCTGATGGAATTTATGCAATGCACTCTTCCTTATGAGATCCGATTAATGTCCTTTCTTATGATCTTGAATCTCTGCATACTGTTTGACATTTTCATTCTCTACTAACCGTTTGACATAATTTCTACATAAACTTATTTGACATAAAACTTGCATATTGTCATACTGTTGATATCAATGACAATTCATTAATGACAACTCATCAATGAAAATTCATCATAACAACTTATCATCACATCACAATGACATCGACTATTGACATCAATGACAACTCATCAATGAAAATATTTCCAACACGTGACCTATGTCAATTCCACTCACACAAACCTTAACACTCATTCTAAAGAAAATGCTAAATGAGTGTTCTCTCTAGACTCTCGACCATTCAACTATGTTTCCTCCATGATCCTCCCACACACTTTGATTTTATTTGTGCTATGAGTGGTGATAACCACTCACCTTGTTTTCCTTACTTTGCATACAATCCACCTCTTCTTACTATGCATACAATCCACCTTTTCTTACTCGAGGTTTTGTGAGTGTCAAACCCTACCAACGCTCGTTGTCAAAACAATATGGTATAAAAACAAGAATTTCCATTGGTTGTACTCTTAAACATTACCTCATGTCAACAATGGTTTGACCTCCCCTCGTTCCTATAACATTTCCTAGCTTAACCGAGGAACATTACTACGCAAAAATACACATAAAAACAAGAATTTCTTCTACTAATTAATTCTTTTAGCTTACCAGCTACAATTTATAAACATAATTAACTAGATTATGATACCCATAATGAAATGAATCTACAGAGTTCTAAATGAACATGAATGCAACTATTAAACTCATTCACAACAAAAAATAAACCATTCATATACCCATAGTTAATCACACCAATTAAACTCATGTAATGACTCAATAGATAAACACTTATCTTTTTAAAAAAATTGTGCAACCAACTGCTTGGGAAGGACATTCCACCCAACCATAGAACTATTTTTCTAAATATCAACAACAAGTCACCCCTGATATGGGTTTGGGAATCCACAAAAAAAAGGGTTCCTATCATAGTACACTCACAACTCAAATAATACACAACCCACTGGTATTCTCCTACAACTATCCCAAATTTCCTCCAAATCTCTTCCTCTTGACCTTATCAACCCAAAGAATGTACCCCTTCACTACTCTCAGTCCATCGGGTGTCCCATTAGTTTATCAGGGTCTCTCTGGCACATGTAACCAAGAATATCACTATCAGGAACTCAAGGGAACTCACTTCTAGGAAAACTACCAGTAACAACAACAACAACCACTTGTTGTTATAGTGTAACTCACTCATGAGTTCACTCTTCAGGCCTTACAACTAGGCTCTTCAATTTCCATCTCCAAACTAGTCCAAAAATGTTCCATCATGCTCCAAAATTCACTTAGCCTTCTTGCTTTAGCTCCCCAACTCTTCTCCTCTCTTCTCTACTTGTTGTTCATGTAAAACTAAATGTCTAAAACTATCTATTACTACCCATACAAATTTCCTTTATTTTTAAAAGATAGTTGATTTCTTACTCTGCCAAAAGTTCATTGTACTTCATCCCCATGCTCTCCAATAACTACGAGATGTCACTCTCACACCCACCCTATGACAAACATTTAATGATTGGGCTCTCATACACTCAACCAGAAAATAGAAGGTTTCCACAAATGATAATAAAATTCAGAAATATGGGTTTGAATTAATACCCATAATCAATTTCCCCCTTGGACCCCTCTTAGACACTCCCTAGGAATTCTCCCATTTCTTAAGAATTAATCAACCCCCATCTCTGTCCATATTCTCAACAATCGGTATCACATTATATTTATTAAAATTCAGAAAATACATTTTGCATATTACATCGCTTGTCCATAGCCACATTCATATCTACATTATGCACTAATTAAAATGGGTATTATAGTGGGGATGTTACATTCCCCGTGCTCTATAATTCTGAATCTTCCTCGATTCAAAGCACCATGTTTAAATACATATACAAATTTTTCATCACAATATTCATAAATAAAACAAAATTCTTCATTTTTTTACCCCCCAACAGTTGTCCCAACCATAATCTCTCGTTCTTCTCAATATTGCTGACCAAAGGAATGCGTCCCCTTCCCTACATTCAATCCATCAAGTTGCACTTCCTTAGACATCCAACAAGGCTGCTACATTCGTTGCCCATTCCTGAGTGGAAATAGAAATTGGTTACAATTGATTTCATTAGAAAGCTACCTAGAACAATGAAGCAACATGATTCCATCATGGTGGTAGTGGACAAAGTGACAAAAGTTGCACATTTTATTCATGTAAATACCACACACAAGGTAGAAAACATTGTAGATATATATATGAAGGAAGATTCCAGACTACATGGAGTTCCTACGGAAATTGTTTCAGACAGAGATCCAAAATTTATAGCAAATTTTTGAAAAAAGTTGTTCTAAGGCTTTGGGACAAATTTAAATCTCAGTACAGAGTATAACCTAGAGTCAGATGGGAAAACAAAGAGGACCAACAGAATAATTAAATACATTGTTAGAATGTATGTGATGGAACAATCATGAAAGTGGGAAGATTATATTTATTTAGTGGAATTTTTTTAACAATAATGGGTATCAAACCTCATTAAAAATTAGCCCATTTGAAGCATTCTATGGCAGGAAGTATAACATGCCAATCATCTGAGATATCCAAGTAGAAATAGCTATCATTAGGCCATATTTTTTAAATGAAATGGAAGAAAAAAGACAAGGATCAAACATAATTTAAAGGCTTCCCAAGACAAGTAGAAAATTTATGCAGAAAAGAACAAAGTTTTCAGAGGTTTTAAAGTGGGCAAATATGTTTTTATAAAAGTGAAAGAGAAAATAAGTTTGATAACATTAGGTTACTACCCAAAGTTGGAAACAAGATATTGTGGGCCTTTTTAAATATTATATAAGACAAGGATAGTTGCATAAATGCTAGCATTGCCTACATCCATGAGAGTTCATAATTTTTTTCATGTGTCATTATTAAAGAAATATGTGTCTAACCCTAACCACATAATTAATTGGACTGTGATCTAGGTGGAACACGAAGGGGATTTCTGGGTGGAACTAGTACGCATCATGAACTGAAAAGTCAATGTTCTTAGGAGCAAATCCATAGCGATGGAAAATTTTTAATGGACCTGCTACGGTCTTGAATATGCAACATGGGAGCATGAGGAAACTATGTGGGAGGAATACCCATAGAGTTTTTCCAATTTTGAAGAAAATAAAAGCTAAAAATGAAAGACTCCATTTTGGGCATCTAGAGTTCCATAGCCATATCTTACAATTTCCTAGTGAGCTATCTTAATGTGTAATTAACTATGTTTATGCCTACATAGCTATCTTTATTTATGAACATATATCTAGAGAAGAACTTTCCTTCCGGTCACCTGCAATGATAGTACTGATAAAAAAATGGTGCATTCTAATGTACTAAAGGCAGTGAATGGGGCACATTCATTGGGTGATCGTGTTGAGAATAATGAGAGGTTTTTGGTTGGGACTGTTGCAAGAGAAGTAAAAAGATTTCATAATTTTATATTTCTGAATATTATGATGTAATTTGCATATGTATTTTAGCATGGTGCTATGCATAGAGGATGGCGGGCAATTGTAAGGGAGGGGGAATGTAACATCCCTACTATAATCCCTATTTTAGTTAATGCATAATGTAGATATGAATGTGGCTATGGAAAAACAATGTAATATGTGAATTGTATTTTCTAATTTTAATAAATATAATGTGATGCCAGCGTCTCAAGGATATGGAAAAACATGGGGGATGAGTTTTCCAAAAGAGAATAAGTGTCTAAGATGGGCCCAAGGGGGAAATTAATTATGGTTATTAATTCATCCCATTTTCCTTAATTATATCATCATTGCGGATAACTTCTATTTTTTGTTCGAGTGTATGAGATCCCAATCATTAAACTCGTGTAAGAGGGTGGGTGTGAGAGTCACATGCCATAGTTATTGGAAGCGTGGGGATAAAGTAAAATAAACATTGGGTAGAGTGAGCAGTAAACTATCTTGGGAAAATAGAGGAAATTCTTATGGGGGAGAACATACAATTTTACACATCCAATTTTGCATGAACAATAAGCAGTGAGTAGGGGAAAAGAGCACCAGATCTAGACCAAGAAGGATGATTAAATTTTGGAGTATGCTAGAGAGTTTTTGGAGTGTTTTGGAGATGAATATTGAAGAGAGAGGTTGTCATGCATGAAGAGTGAACTCATTTGGGAGTTTCATTATAATAACAAGTGTTGTTATTGTTGTTGGTAGTTTTCCTCGCAGTGTGTTCCCTTGAGTTCCCAACAAAGAGATTCCTAGTTACATGTTCCATAGAGACCCTAATGAATGAATGGGACACTTGATGGACTGAGAACAGTGAAGGGGTACATTCCTTGGGTTGGACGGGTCAAGAGGAAGAGAGCTTGACGAAATTTGAGATAATTATGGGAGAATACCAGTGGGTTGTGGGATATTGAACTATGGGTGGATTGTGAGAGGCACCCTTCTCTTATGGATTCCTATCCCAATATTGGGGGTGAATTTATATAGATATTTGGAATAGAAAGTATATGGTTGGGTGGAACATCCTTCCCAAGCAACTAGTTGCACAAATGCTTTGAAAGGCAATTGTTTATATAAATTCTATTTTTTCTTATGAATCTTATGGTTGTGCATTTTATCATGCATATGAGAATGGTTTTATGTGTTGTTGTAAATGAATTATTAGTTGCATTTGTGTTTATTTATAATGTCATAGATGCATTTGATTGTGGGCATTAGAATCTAGTTAAATCTGTGTATAATTGTAGCTTGTAGGCTACATGAAATGAGTTAGCAAGAAAAATATCAAATTTATGTGAATGATGACGACCTATAACATTTCTTGGATCATATGCTCAATATCATTCTTTTGTGCATATAGATACCTATAAGGCCTAATTTTATGCGGTACACTTATTGGTTGCAAATGGATAGCATGGTCATGATCTCAAGTAGGTGGAAAACCCTTAGGCATTTCACCAAATACCTTGGAATGATTATTGATAATTGTTTGGAGATCTAATGGAGCAAAGGATCTAATTGTCCAATTACACCATGGTGTCCATTTTGAGTAATTTTTCCAGGCTATTATAGATCATCACCTTAGAGGGTTTCCCTTGGATACCTATAAACTCAATTTCTTTGTTATATGAGGAAAATACCATGAAACTATCTTGAAAATTAAGGGTCATTGTTCCCAATGATTGTAAAATTAAGGGCCATTGGAAATATTCCCTTTGCTCTTCTTTCATCCAATTGTTGAGGTGTCAACCTTGTTGGTTGAGGTACAGTTGTTTTATGAACCCCAAAATAATGTTTTCTTCCTCCATATGCTCCAATGGTAGAATTGTGTGTATCCTTATTGTTGGATTGAATATGACAACTAAATTTCATTGATTTGATAATATTTGTAGGATTTCTTAAGAAAATGTGATGTTTAATGTCTTCTTTTAATCCACACATATAAGCTTCCAACAAATGTTCATCACTTGTGTCATCCACCCTTGTGGACAATATCTAAAATTATGAATTATAATCTTCAGTATCACCTAAGTGCTTGATTCTTTTCAATTGAATCAAATAGTCATGTTCCCACACTTTCCCATATTGTTCTTCCAAGTCTCTTGTAAATAAACCCTAATTATAATGATAAAAAGGGGGTTTTATTTTAACTACCCATTAATACCATTGATATGTTTTTATCTCAAAGTTTGAAGTTTCTATGTGAATCCTTTGCTTATCATCCATAATATAATGCAGTTCAAAGTATTGTTCTATTTGGTTCACCAAGTAAATACCTTTATTCCATCAAACTTCTTTAATTCAATCTTGGGAAAGTTGAATTTAGGACCCCCACCATAATTAACTCCACTATTAGAGTTAAATCAACTTGAAAATTGCTTATTACCGATAGGTTGTTCAACATGAATACTATATTTATTTTCGTGAGTCACTTTGGTCACAGTGACACTTTTAGGAATACTTCCATCTAAGGTTTTTAAAATGGAATTTTGCAATATCTCCATATTTTTATTCGTCAAATTTTCCTTATTCTTTTCCATTTGTTCCATATTTTCACCCATATTCTTTTTGTTGGATTACCGAGAGGGGGGGTGAATCAGTAATAGCGTAATTATAATCATTTTTCTTCAATTGTTATATCAATGTAGAATTATTATCAAATAATGAGCAGTAAGAAATAAAAAATCACACACATACACAGTACACCAATGTTTTACGTGGAAACCCAAATCGGGAGAAAACCATAGAATTCTTTTTCTTATATGTCTTGAAGAATTACATTCATTGGAAGCACCAACTTCCTTTGTTTTCCAGCTGCAACTGGAA